>PVJS01048822.1:0-14909 GCA_004027185.1 Glis glis
TTTTTTTTTTTTTTTTTTTTTTTTTGCAGTACCGGGGATTGAACCCAGGGGCGTTCTATGTCCGCGCTCTACCTCTGGCCTTATTTTTTATACTTTATTTTGAAACTGGGTCTCACGAAGTTGCGGAGGGCCTCACTAAGGAGAGAGAGAGAGAGAGAGAGAGAGAGAGAGAGGGAGAGAGAGCAAGAGAGCTGAGGCTGGCCACGAACCCAGATCCTCCGGTCTCCACCTCCCAAAGTACTGGGATTACAAGCATGCGCCACCATGCCGGGCCTTCAATTTCTTTTTTCAATGTCTTTTTTTCAATGTCCTTGTAGAGGTCTTTTACCTCCTTGGTTAGGTTTATTCCCAAGTATTTTATTGTTTTGGGTGATATAGTGAGTAGAAATGTCTTCTGGATTTCTTTTTCAGTGGATTTATGGTTGGCACAAAGAAAAGCTTCTGATTTTTAAAGATTGATTTTGTATCCAGACACTTTGCTGAATTTGTTGATCAGTTCTATGAGCCTTTTGGTTGAGTTTGTTGGATCTTCTAAGTATAATATCATGTCATCTGCAAATAGAGACAGTTGCATTTCCTCTTTTCCTATTTGTACTCCTTTTATTTCCTTCTCTTGCCTTATTGCTCTGGCTAGAGTCTCAAGTACTATATTGAAAAGGAGTGGTGACAGCAGACATCCTTGTCTTGTTCCTGTTTTTAAGGGGAACTCTCAAAGTTTTTCCCCATTCAGGATGATGTTTGCTGTGGGCTTATTGTATATTGCCTTTATGATGTTGAGGTATGTTCCTTGTATTCAGATTCTCTGCAGTGTTCTTATCATGAATGGGTGCTGGATTTTGTCAAATGCTTTTTCCGCATATATTTAAATGATCATGTGATTTTTGTCTTTAGTTCTATTTATGTGGTGGATTACATGGAGTGTTTTTCGTATGTTGGACCAGCCTTGCATCCCTGGGATGAACCCGACTTGGTCATGATGTATGATTTTTGTGATGTGGTTTTGAATGCGCGTTGCTAGTATTTTGTTTAGAAGTTTTGCGTCTAAGTTCATCAATGATATAGGTCTGTAGTTTTCTTTTCTTGAGCTGTCTTTATTTGGTTTTGGTATTAGTATGATGTTGGCTTCATAGAATGTGTTTGGGAGAGTCCTGTTTCTATTTCATGGAATAGTTTGAGGAGTATTGGGATTAGTTCTCCTGTAAAGGTTTTATAAAATTCACTTGGGAAACCATCTGTACCTGGGCTTTTCTTTGATGGTAGGCTCTTTATTACTGCTTCAATCTCTTTAATTGCTATTGGTCAATTTAAATTTTCTATATCTTCTTGATTCAACTTAGGAAGGTTTTATGTGTCTAGAAATTTGTCAATTTCTTCTAGGTTTCCCATTTTGTTGGAGTATAGTTTTTCAAAGTAATTTCTGATAATCCTCTGGATTTCCGTGCTGTCGGTGGTAATATCACCTTTTTCATCTCTTATTTTCGTAATTTGGGTTCATTCTCTTTTTCTTTTGGTTATGTTGGCTAGTGGTTTATCTATCTTGTTTATTTTTTCAAGCAACTATATTTTGGTTTTGTTGATTTTTGTATTTTTTTATTCTCTATTTCATTGATGTCTGCTCTGATTTTAATAATTCCTGTCTTCTACTGGCTTTGGGGTTAAACTGTTCCTATTTTTCAAGGGCATTGAGGTGTGTCATTAGGTTATTTATTTGGTGATTTTCTGTTCTTCTTACGTGAGCACTCAGTGCTATGAATTTTCCTCTTTTTTTTTTTTTTGCGGTACCAGGGATTGAATGCAGGGGCGTTCTACCTCCGCGCTACACCCCCGGCCCTATTTTTAATACTTTATTTTGAAACCGAGTCTCATGAAGTTGTGGAGGGCCTCACTAGGTAGAGAGAGAGAGAGAGAGAGAGAGAGAGAGAGAGAGAGAGACAGGGAGAGAGAGAGCTGAGGCTGGCCGCGAACCTGGATCCTCCGGTCTCCACCTCCCAAAGTACTGGGATTACAAGCGTGCGCCATCACGCCCAGCTAATTTTCCTCTTAATACTGCCTTCAGGGTGTCCCAGAGACTTTGATATGTTGTTTCTCTGTTTTCATTTGTTTCCAGGAATTTCTTAAATTCTCCCCTTATTTCTTCTCTGACCCATTCCTCATTCAGCAGTGTGGTGTTCAGTCTCCATGTGTTTATGAGGTTTCTCTGGGTCTTCTTATAGTTGATTTCTAGTTTCAATCCATTATGGTCTGAAAAGACGCAGGGGATTATGTTATATATTTTTTAACTTGCTAGTACTCACTTTGTGGCCGAGGCATCTTTACTGACCTTTTGTCTTGAAGATCAATCTAGTGGTGTGAGAGGGATGTTTAAGTCTCCCAACATTATTGTATTGGGATCTATTTGTGATTTAATGTCACGAAGAGTTTCTTTATGAAAGTGGTTGCACCTATGTTTGGGGCATAAATATTGACTATTGTTATATCCTCTTGCTGGATTGTTCCTTTTACCAGTAAGAAATGACCTTCTTTGTCTCTTCTGATAAGTTTAGGTTTGAAGTCTAATTAGTCTGATATCATAATTGTTACTCCTGCTTGTTTTAGAGTTCCATTAGCGTGGATTAGCTTGCTCCACCCTTTCTCCTTTAGTTTGTGCATATCTTTACTTGTAAGGTGTATTTCTTGCAGGCAGCATATAGATGGATTGTAATTTTTAATCCATTTTGCCACCTTATATCTTTTGATTGGGGAGTTGAGGCCATTTATATTCAGTGATTATTGAGAGAAGGGTTTTAATTCCTAACATTTTGAGATTTAATTTCTGTTTGAGATAGTGTTTGTTCTTTGCCTAGTTGTTTGTTTGATGGAAATCACTGTTTCTCTGGTTCTGGCATTTCCTTATTATTTCTTCTTTGTAATTAATCTCTTTGAGCATTTTCTGTAGTGCTGGTTTGGAAGACATAAAGTCTTTCAGCTTCTGTTTGTCATGGAAGGTTTTTATTTCCCCGTCAGATTTGATAGATATTTTTGCTGGGTAGACAAATCTTGGCTGGAAGTTGTTTACTTTCAGAGTTTGGAATATGTCGCTCCAGGCCCTCCTGGCTTTCATGACTTGGTTTGGAAGGTTGGGAGTGATTCTTATTGGTTTGCCTCTGAATGTTACTTGCTCTTTCACTCTCACTGCCTTTAAGATTCTCTCCTTGGCCTCTACATTAGTCAGTTTGATTATTATGTGGCATGGTGAACCTCTTCTCTGATCCTGTCTATTGGGGTCTATATGTTTCCTATACCTGTGTATCGACCTCTTTTTCTATGTTTGGAAAACTTTCTAATATTACTTCTATGAATAGGTTATTGATTCCTTTGGTTTCAGCTTCTATTCCCTCTCCTATGCTTATTAGATTTGCTCTTTTAAGACTGGCTGAGATCTCTCCTTTCTTTTTTTTTTTTTTTGCGGTACCGGGGATTGAACCCAGGGGCATTCTACCTCTGCGCTACACCCCTGGCCCTATTTTTTATACTTTATTTTGAAACTGGGTCTCATGAAGTTGCGGAGGGCCTCACTAGGTAGAGAGAGAGAGAGAGACAGGGAGAGAGAGAGAGCAAGCGCTGAGGCTGGCCGCGAACCCCGATCCTCTGGTCTCCGCCTTCCAAAGTACTGGGATTACAAGTGCGCGCCACCACGCCTGGCAAGGCTGAGATCTCTTCAATGTCCATTTAATGCTGTCGAATTGTTTTTTCTAATTTATATACTATGTGTTCATTTTTGGAGAGGTCATCTTCTAAGAGTGAGATTCTGTTTTCCATGTGGTCTAGTCTATTGTTGATGGTCTGTATTGACACCTTCATTTCAATTATTGCATCCTTCACTTCCTTCAGAGCTTCTTTTTGATTCCTGTTCAGGGTGTTGGATTCTTTGCTTATTTGATCCTTCATTGCTTTCAGGATCTCTCTGAATTCTTTTTGGAAATTCTGTATCATTTCCTCTATTGAAGTTCTGAATTGTACCTCTGGCAATCTTTGCACTTCTCTGTTGGTGGGTTCTGTTGTGGGGTTGTGGGAGCTCATTGTTTCTTTGCCCTTCTTCCTTTCCATGATTTCAGGTTTTTTATGTTTATATCTTGGTTGCTTTTGGTAGCTCTCTCTCTCTCCCTCTGTAGGTTTCCTATGTCTAGTCTCTCTCCCTTTGTAGGTTCTTATCCTTGAGGTAGATAGTTGCTACTAGGTGAGGATTAAAGGTGAATAGCCTTTACTGAATGGTTATTCTCACTTGCTCAGTATAATGTCCATTTGCAGGCCCAATTCTTGGTCTCCTTCAGTGATTGGGACCCTTGCCTGGTGCCTCTCACTACCTGTGCAGGTGACCAGTGCTGCTATTGCCCCTCTTACTGCAAGCCTGGGTCTCTGCATTCTCCACTTGGGGTGACCCTATGTCTCTCTCAGTCTACACCTATGGCAGGCATCACCAGCAGGGGGCCCCGGGCTTGTGTCTCTCTTTGCCTACAGAAGTGCTGGGTGTCTTTTTGACCTGAGTCTGTACAAACATGGAACCCCACGTTTTCCACAGAGAGGGCTGGTTTGGTCCAATTTTCCCCAGGTACCACAGCTGTATGTCCTGTGGGGATTCCCGGTGAGTCTATAAGGGAATTGCAACCTGCAAGTTGCAAGTCTGTCCCACCCAAATGTCACCAGGGACTATCTGCTTATCCACACATCTACCTTGCCACACAGTAGACCACACTCCCACCTCCACCAGGGCAATCTGCACCGTCTCGGACCCCGCGAATCCCTGTGGCTGCCCTGGGTGGTCTCCCCCTGGGGCAGCTCATTGACTTATGGTCTCGTTCAGCACTGCTCTTAATCTTGGGGGGTGTGGGCTCAGCTGCTGCCACAGGTTCTGGTCAGGCCTCCAGGCATTGGGGACTCTGCTGACTGTGGATTGAACTGCTGTTTGCTTTTTTCACTCTTGCTCTTCAGTGCTGGTTTTAGAAGAGCTCCCTGGCTTCTTTGTTGGTGGCCTGTAGAAGCCGCAATACCAGTTGCTGTTGGTGTGGTCTGACCAAGATGGCGCCACTCATGCTTCTGCCGTTGCGGCAGTTCGGGTCTGTGTCGCGCGTGGAACGAGTTGCTGCTCGCCTTTAATGCTGCTATTCTGCAGCTGCTGGATTCACAGTAGGTCACTGGCATCTCCCTTGGTCTTGTGTAGAAGCCATAATGCTGGTAGCTGCTGGTAAAATCCTGCCAAGATGGCACCGCTACAAGCTGCTGTAGCCGCTGCCGTTTGGTCTCCTGAGTGTGGTGCAAGCTGCTGCTTGCTTTCATCTCTGCTGACCTGCAGCTGCTGAACTCACAACAGGTCTCTGGCTTCTCTGCTGGCAGTGTGTGGAAGCTGCAATGCTGGTAGCGGCCGGCCTGTCTGGCCAAGATGGCGCTGCCGCCGTTCCTTAGGTAAGGTGCTTGGAGCTTTTTACTTTCCTCTGTTTTGTCTTCTGGCTTTGATTCCATTGCATTTCAAACTTTTCATTGTTTACTTCAAGTTTTTGTTGCTTTTCTTCTCTTGTGGAGAAGTTGCTTTCACGGTGATTGAGATCTAAGTCTCAGAGAGATCATAACGTGGTATCTCCCTTGGTCGCCATCTTGGATCCCCCAATGCTGGTTTTAGAAGAGCTCCCTGGCTTCTTTGTTGGTGGCCTGCAGAAGCCGCAATGCCAGTAGCCACTGGTGTTGTCTGACCAAGATGGCGCTGCTGCCGCTTCTGCCAATGCAGTAGTTCAGGTCTGTGTCACATGTGGAGCGAGTCACTGCTCGCCTTCTCTGCTGGTATTCTGCAGCTGCTGGATTCACAACAGGTCTCTGGCATCTCCGTTGATCTTGTGTGGAAGCCACAATGCTGGTAGCCGCTGGTGAAGTCCTGCCAAAATGGCGCCACTGCAGCCGCTGTGGCCGCCGCCATTTGGTGTCTTGAGTGTGGAGCGAGCCGCTGCTTGCTTTCATCTCTGCTGATCTGCAGTTGAACTTACAACAGGTCTCTGGCTTCTCTGCCAGTGGTGTGTGGAGGCTGCAATGCCGGTAGCAGCTGGCGCAGTCTGCTCAAGATGGCGCTGCTGCCGTCCCTTAGGTAAGGCGCTTGGAGCTTTTTACTTTCCTCTGTTTTGTCTTCTGGCTTTGATTCCATCGCATTTCAAACTTCGTTGTTAACTTCAAGTTTTTGTTGCATTTCTTTTCCTGTCAAGAAGTTGCTTTTATGGTGATTGAGATCCAAGTCTCAGAGAGATCATAGCATGGTATCTCCCTTAGTCACCTTCTTGGATCCTTCTCTAGAATTGTGAATTTTAATTCAGTTTCCTACTTCTTGTTATTTTTTGTCTTTGTTTTTCTCACTATGATAGAGTAGGTTGTACCAAAATAATAGTTTTCCAAGTATCGCAGCTTTATGTTATAAAAATTTATGACCAAACCACAGTGTTTATATGGAGTGATAAAGCACCATCTGAGTGTCATGTTTCTCTTCATTCTGAATATTTAATTAGCCAACCAATTTAAAAGACTAAAAATGATTGGGCCACATTATTGTTCTGATCTCTTGTATAGAACAGTATTGATAGCCGTGTCTACATAGAACCCATGTTTAACATGTTTAAATAAGTGTTTTTCCCAATGATATACTAGAAGCACAAACATTTATAATGAAAAATATTAGTGCTTATGACACATGTATGTTTGCACTTGAAATATTGCAATTTATGGATCCAACAATCAAACTGAAAACTTTGTAGTTCCTAATTGCAGCTAGGGTTGAAAATTCTATGCCTTCTTCTAGCTATCACCATCCTTTTAATTTTATCTTTACTGTCAAGCTTTTTGAAAGAGAAATACAAATCAATGTGCTCCTACTGCCTCATTTTCTCATTACTTCCTCAGTGAGATACAGCCTGGCTTCCATCCCATCCATCCTCTTGCCAAGGTCATACATGAACCCATAGCTGGTGAAGCCAAAGAGCATTGTTGAATTATTATATTTCTGATGTTGCTACATTTTTGACACTATTTATATGTGCTTTTGAAACTATCTCTTCTCTTGATATATATTGCCCTTCTCTCTTGATTTCTCTTCTTGCCTGGATATTCTAATGTAATCTCATTATCAAGCTCAACTTCCTTGGCCTACCCTTTAAAAGTTGATGATGCAAGCTGGGCATGGTGGCACATGCTTGTAATCCCAGTACTTGGGAGGCTGAGACAGGAGGATCTGGGTTCGCGGCCAGACTCAGCTACTTAGTGAGGCCCTCCGCAACTTAGTGTGACCCTGTTTCAAAATAAAGAATAAAAATAGGAGTGGGGGTGTAGCTCGGAGGTAGAATGCCCCTGGGTTCCATCCCCAGTACTGCAAAAAAAAAAAAGTTGATGATGCAAGAGATTCTATTCTTGACCTTTACTTTTCTCACTCTATTCACATTCTTATTTATTCTCCTGATTTCAGTTATCACCTCTGCTCTTGATGACTCAACTCAAAATTTCTAAGTATTTCTATGGCTTGATTGTAAACCTCGCTCTTAGATTACAGATCTTTGTAATGAGTTGATTTCAGAAAAATCACAAATAAATATCCCTTTCATTCATCCATATGTTAATATGTTTATTCAGTTAGCATAGCCTTTTGTGTGTCCCACAAACAGCATAAATGTGTCAAAACCAAATTTCTCCTTTTGTCCCTGACATGACATTTATTTATTCTTCATTTTCTATCCAATGCCTGGAAATGTTATCTACCCAGTTTCACAAGTTAAAAAGCCTGGTCATGTATTTGATTCATTAAAATGAAATCTCTAGGGGGGAATCTGGCCTGGGTTGTTTTTAAGTCTCCCAGTTGTTTCTAATGTACATCCAAGGTGGAGAACTTGGCTGTAGATCAGCACTTCACCAATTCCAGTGTGCAGGAGAATCATCTAGGGATCTTGTTGAACTGCACATTCTGATTAGGCAGGTCTGGGTGGTGGCCTGAGGTTCTGTATTTTTTTTTTTTTTGCGGTACCGGGGATTGAACACAGGGGCATTCTACCTCTGCGCTACGCCCCCGGCCCTATTTTTTATACTTTATTTTGAAACTGGGTCTCACAAAGTTGCAGAGGGCCTCACTAAGGAGAGAGAGAGAGAGAGAGAGAGAGAGAGAGAGAAAGCTGAGTCTGACCACGAACCCGGATCCTCCGGTCTCCGCCTCCCAAAGTACTGGGATTACAAGCATGCGCCACCACGCCCGGTGAGGTTCTGTATTTTTAACAGGCTTCCAGGAAATGACAGATGCTGTTGGTCTGTGGACAGACATTGAATATTAAAACCTCATATGACTCCATGATGATATTGCCAGTTCATCTGCCCTCTCTTACAGTTTGTTTGGAGGAACATCTAGAGCATTCCAGAGATAAAATGTGGGTTCTTTCACCCATGCTTTCAGCAGTGCACCTTTTGTATTCATTAGGTATTAGCTGTGACTTTGTCCTTAGTATAGCACATAGTCTTTAATTTTGAATTAGAAATATACCAGGGACTGTGACTGTGGGATTGCAAGAGCTGCTTAAAGTCCCACGTAATTTTGTATGTAGAATACCCTTCAGCTTTTGCCTTTGTCTCCATCTCCAGCCTCAACTTATACCTCTTGTCCTTGAAGCCTCTTTCATCTGTATGCACTGTCAACTCACAGGCCTCTGCATTTTTATATATGCCACCCCTTTGCCAGGAACACTCTCCTCTCCATCCTACTTTTAAATTGTAAATCTGAGGTCATTTCATTTCTATATTCACATTCTTCATGTGTTCCCATAGTGCCCTTTATTATATCTCAAAGCACACCAACACTATTGTTTTGTAAGTTTTTTGTTTACCTGCCTGTATATCCATTAACTGTGAATCCCTTAAGGAAAATACTTTCTTTCAGTGCCTAATGCAGTACCTGGCACATTTAGAGAGTTGATAACTCTATGGAATGAATCACAGTCATTGTTGAAATTTAAGGTTGATAAACTAATTTACATATTTATTTATTTATCAAGCTCTGGAGACTGATGCATCTCTAGATATTTTCTAGTCAGATTAGGTAGCAAAATTAGAGTAAATTGGAATTAAACATGAATACAGTAATACAATTTCAATCACGTATAGTAGTTTATCCCTTGATGGTTCATAGGTTATGAACTCAAACTTCCTTATTGATTTCAATTCTCATATAATTAGAAGTTCCCTGGTAGACAAAGTCTATAATAAAGATGTCATTAGGAGCGTTGGAGTTTTCTAAGAAAAGGGGCTTATAAAAGACCAAAATCTATTCTTTCAAAGATCATTCTATTTTTTTTAACTAAGAGACAACCAATGTCTACCTAGGGAATAAGATATTGTTTCCCTCATGATGGTCAATGCAGCCTCAGCTCCCATCTTCTCCCATTGATGTTCTCAGTCACGACATCTGGCACTCAATGCCCAGCCTGATGTTATTGAACTTGGCCTGAGAGCTCCATCACATTTCCCACACTGCAGGCCACCGTTAGTCTGAATAATTAAGAGTTGGCTAAGTCTTCCCTTTCCAAGATGCTGTCACGAACTTGAAGGGTTTGGAGAGAATTTAAGTAATTTGGAAAACTTTGAACTCTTTATTGAGATTGATCAGATTAGACTCTAAACAAAGATGCTTTTAAAAGAAAAGTCACAGGCAAGCAAGTTTTCAAAATGGTTTCTTGTAGAAAAAGCTCATAGCTAAAAGTGTACCTAATCATAATTTCTTGTTTGAAGAAACTACAAGTGAAATATATACAGAATTTTAACTTGTATTCACCTCCTGATACTTGTAGTCACTTAATACTATTAAAATTAATACCTTCAGACAAAGGGGTTGTCAGTCACCTAAAGCAAAAGAAAGATCCATTGAGAGTGACACTTCATTTGTTTGGGTAAAGTTTAATTGGCTTGAACAAGACTGAAATGCATCTGATCTTTTGTCCATTGAAAAAAATTGAACCATATAATTGGTGACTTGAATGTGATTGTAGAGTTTATCAAGTTCATAAATTAACACAATTTCAAAGGTTGAAAATTTCATTTAAATGCAGCCAACCAGTTTTATAAGTATTCAAGAAAATAAATTGTACCTCATCACCTTGCAGGCTCTAAAAGCTGCTGTAACTTGGACAAAATGTACAATCCTCCATTTGAGCCAGTTCTTACTAAGAAAATGGTGGTAAAAGTCCTCTTCTCTGTTAATGAATATAAATCTCCATGAGGATAGAGTCTATAATGGTTTGGATTTATAATGTCCCCTGAGACTTCATGGAGAGTAGGCAGTCATGTTGGAGGTAAGGCTTGGTTGTTGAGGAAGAGTTCCTGGGGCTATGGCCTTGGTGATTATATAAGGTCCCTCCTCCCCTTCCACTCTCTCTTGCTTCCAGCCTCCATGATGTAAGAGCAGAGCTTTGCTCTCTCCCTCTCTCAGCTTCCTGCCACCATGCCCTGAGCTCTGCAGACCTGGTCTAACATGGACTGAATGCTAAAATCTTCATAACTGTGAGGAAATAAATCTTCCTCCCTCTAAGTTGTGTGTGGCCAGGCTTATTGGGTTACAGCAGTGAGGATGTTGATGGAGACAGAATCCTTAGACATTTTTGTTCAAAGCTCTATTCCAGCTCAAGAACAATGTCTGACATATACCAGGCATTCAATGACTATTAAATGAATGTGAACTACAAGAATGTCTCCTGGCTTTCCATTCTAGGATACTGTGTAAGTACAGTCATCAGTGAACTCTTTTAGAGTCTCAGTCTTCCACACAAAACCAGTTCATTGATTTACAAGGATGAGACAGAGAAAGCTCTATTTTTTTTCTCTCTCTTAAAGAAAAGCCAATTTGAAAGAACTGCATTTTCAACTCACTGCAATAGTGGTCCCACCTTTTTTGCATAGGCTTCCCAAAGTCCTTAAAATTATCATGTCTTCTAAATTCTCCTAGAAGTTTTTTGTGTAACTCTCCAGCGTGTTCTGCACCAGTTTTCCCTGTGCACTCCATGGTCCTGCTAAACAATATTCTTTCATCTACTAAAGTTTGCATTTCTCTAGATGTTTCATTTGGTTCCTCTAAAAATATCTCCCATCTCCTTTCTCTTTTATGTTTTTTTTCGTTAAATCCTTGAACATAATTCTAATAGCAGTTTAACATCCTCAACTGCTAATTCTATTATCATTATTACTTTTCATTTGTTTTTACTTAATTGATTTTTCTCCTGTTTATGTGTCCAATTCTTCAATATTTTTTTTTCACTTTTTTTGTGGTACTGGTGATTGAACCCAGGGACATTCTACCTTTGAGTTATACCCCCAGCACTATTTTATTTTTTATTTTGAAGCAGGGTCTGATTAAGTTGGTGAGGGTCTCACTAAGTTGCTGAGGCTGGCCTTGAACCTGTGATCTGTCTGTCTCAGCCTCCCTCCCAAGTACTAGGATTATAGACATGAGCCACCACACCCTGTTTATTTTTTATTTTTTAACTTTCTGAATAGAAGCTATGCATTGGCAATTTTGTGGTGTTGAATATCTGGATTTTGTTGCCTTCATATAAGGAGTTTCGACCTTGTTTGTTGTGTAAGGCAGTTAAGTTACTTTTGGTTCAGTTTGATTCTTTCCAGGCTTATTTGAAAAAAATATTAAGACAGATCTAGAGTAGCCTTTATTTGGGGATAGTTTAGCCCTACTACTGAGGTACACTAAAAATGCTAGTCTTCTTGTAGTTTTTCCGGCATGTCACATTCTTCCTTGCCTCTGGATTTGGCACATTCTGAGCTCTCTGAACCCGTTATCTTTCTCATGGTATATGCCTCTATCATATTTTGAACTTTCCCTTTTGGAATTAAATGTATAATTATATATTTAATGACTATCATTCTTGTTGGACTTTAAACTCCATGACAACAGGGAAAATTAACAAATGGTAACTGTCATCTTATACCAAACAAATGAGACATATTTCAGGACTAGTGCAGAGAGTACATTTTTAGTGAGGGCTCAGTCAATGAAACAAAGGTGAGTCAGTCATGCATCAACACACCTGAGGTTGAAGGTATTAGAGATGCTATTGATTTCCTTTGCCAGTAATTCCTTTTCCTCCCCCATGTTTCCTTCTGAAATGTCTGCTCCCATAGATTCTTCTGAATGAGCAGTGATTCCTTTGATCTCATCCTCTTGGCCATGCTTGGCTGGACCTGGGATGGACAAGTGACATAAGCAAAGTCAATTATATTTTATATTTCAGAGATACTAGTTAGGTTGTGGTTTTCTTCCTTGCAGACAAACTTTCCCTGCAGTGGGACTGAGCCATAGGCAACAGGCCCAATAGAAATCTGGGCTGTCTGGAAGAACACTGATGCTCAGAGCATATGTTCAGAGAGATGAGTTGTTGGTGACAATGAGGCCCAGAATAGGTTAGCAGCTAGGTGTTGTGGAGAGAGGCAGGCCAAATAACATGAGCAAAAAAATATGAAAGTAATGCATGTATGTTTTGGTTAAGATTAGGTAGATCATGGCATAAGGTGCCATGTCCAGTGAAGAGTTCATGGACTTTAGTGTACAGGATAATTTGGTAACATTAATTTCCTGGGACTGCAGTAAGAAATTACCATAGACTTGGTGGCTTAAAACAATAAAAATTTACTTCCTCAGAGTTATGGAGCCACAAGTCTGAGGTCAAGGTGCCAGCAGTGTTGGTGACTACAGGAGGCTCTTCTCCTCTGCCCTGTGCCTCTATCCTGGCTCCTGGTGGATTCTGGCAATCCTTGGCATGTCTCGGTGTAAAGATGCCACACTCCAGTCTCTGCCTCCATCTTCACAGTCTTTTTCTCTGTGTTTCTCTTGCCTGTGTGTTTCAAATTGTCCTCTCTCTCTCTCTCTCTCTCTCTCTCTCTTTGTGGTACTGGGGATTGAACCCAGGGGCATTCTAGCTCCGAGCTACACCCCAGTCCTATTTTTTATTCTTTATTTTGAAACAGGGTCTCACTAAGTTGTGGAGGGCCTCACTAAGTAGCTGAGGCTGGCTGTGAACCCAGATCCTCCTGTCTCAGAGGAGGATCCCAAGAACTGGGATTACAAGCCTGAGCCACCACGCCCAGCTGTCCTCTCTCTTTTCTTATAAGGATTCCAGTGATTGGATTAGGGCCCATCCTAAATCTAGGATGGTGTCATTTTGAGATCCTTAATTATATCTACATGATGGTAGTAAGGTCACATTTGCAGGTATGGAGTGGTTAGGATTTGGACATATCTTTTTTGTCCCATTGTTCAACCCATTATATTGGAAAAATCAGAACTGAGTCCTAGATTAGAGAAACAAGCAATTGGTATAAAGCATGAAGTCATACCTTGAAAAAGAAAATAGGAGTCTGATTCTAGAAACTCAAATTCAAGCTCAGAATAAGACAATGGAATAGAGGCTTAGTTCCTGGTCTATTAAGGCTTTCTCATGTTCCAAAAGACTAGAAACACTCTCACCTAGCCTGGGACATGGATAAGTCCATCAGATGAAAGAGCAGGGATGATATGTGAGCCATAATGACAATAAATTTTAAGTGGAGTGATCTGGGAGATACAGACTCAGTAAAATAAAGGACTCTTTAAAGAAAGGGACAATTAACTTGCTTATAGTTTAGTTAGTAGTTTACATGAAAATTCTAACCAGCTCTTCAAGTTTTGTTCTTTTTGTAGTCTGCAAATAGTTTTTTTCCAAGTTAATGTAAATTCTGACTTTCCCCTTTGCTCCAATTCCAAATATAGAAAAATGCATAGATGACTCAATAATTAGTCTCACCTGGCTTATTCAAAACAAATTGGAAAAGTGTAATTAAACTTCAATAATTTTCGGTGATCGCCTTTTATGTTCTCTTAACATGTGAATCATGTTTTTTTAATTGAACAGTTTAATACAGAATGAAAAATGTGTATCACAAATACCATCAATTCCTCCTCTCAGCAGACAGAACTTTCCTGAACATTGAACTTTTTGTTCCATTTTTAGAAGATGTCTTAAGCAATGTCCCACTTTTAAAGGTATTGAAATATGATCTAACACACTCAGAAACATATGTTTTGCCATCCCAAATCTGGCCTCCTATTTTTCCTAGTTTCCCCAAAATGAGGGGGAAAAGTCAATGAAAGTAAGTGACTTGGTTTTGCTGTGAATGAGCAGTGCTGTTGAGAACAGACGTGGCCATTAGTGATCATCTGAAGTCAAGGGCCAGTGGGTCAGAGGCCTAATAGAAGTTGCAAAGAAATCACTTCTTTCAGAATATAATGACATTTCTGTGCCCTTCCATATCCAAATAGTGTGGAGCTTGGAATACCATGTCTGTTCAAATGACAGGCATCTCTGTTCTCTAAGAGCAAACACATCTCCTGTGCTCTGAGGAATGGCTCTCACTGATCTGGTGTTTGATGATCCAAGGCCTTTGGAGTCCCTGTGCACAGTTATGGCTGGGGTTTTGGCCAGGTTCCCCGCTGCCTCGGAAAATGACCAGCTATCCCTTGGCATGGCTTAAAGAAATGGCTCTCTGATGACTCATCTGGAGGTTAACTACTCTATTAAGTGCCACATCAGATTGTTTTTTTTTTTTTTTGGTGTCATCAACTGGCCTTAAGTCTAAGAGAAGACAGGCTTTGAAACCTGACAGACAATGAAAGGGTCACCGCCTTACCTCCACTTGGCTCACAAGAAAAGATGGTAAGAATGGGTACTTCAGAGAAGGCCTTGAATACTGCTTGCATCTTTTTGATATTCTTTCACTAGATACTTTAGAAAGGTTTTGGAAAATGTATTTAATCTATTCCAAAGGTCACTGCAACAAAAGTTTCTGCTCCATTACTAGATCCATGCTTGGCTGGGCTTTAAAACTTC
>PVJS01048823.1:0-14908 GCA_004027185.1 Glis glis
AAACTGGGTCTCACGAAGTTGCGGAGGGCCTCACTAAGGAGAGAGAGAGAGAGAGAGAGAGAGAGAGAGAGAAAGAGAGAGAGAGGGATAGAGAGAGATAGAGAGAGATAGAGAGAGCTGAGGCTGGCCGCGAACCCGGATCCTCCGGTCTCCGCCTCCCAAAGTACTGGGATTACAAGCGTGCGCCACCACGCCCGGCTTCAATTTACATATATTTTCAAGTTATAGTGGACATATTAGGATGTAACTTCATCCAAAGTCAAGAAACATCTATACTTCCTACAATGACCTGAAAAGCTAGATGATCAGAATGTCCATTTTACAAATGAGAAACTTGGGCTAAAAAACTTGAGTAACTTTCCCAAAGCTATAGAGAATGCATTGTGGAAACCAGGTCTGTATGTTGTCTCCAAGAAGTGTGCACATTGCGTGATGCTCCTGCACCATTTACCCACTCTCACAGAGCTGGCTGGCAGCCAACGCAGGCCTCCCATTTCCCAGTGCAGCACTTTATCACACCAATATGCAGATGAGACTAAACAAATCTACAATTAAGCAAATGCAGTTTTCACCACTCTGCTTATTAAAAACAAGGACTTCATGCCTTCTGTTAGGCTTTTTTATTTTTCAAGGGACAGAGGATATTAAACAGGATCTTAAAAAATCATCAGGCTTTTCTTGTTAAACAACTTTTTTTCTTGTTCTCGCACTGCTAGCGATTGAACTCAGGGACCCTGTGCATGCTAGGCAGGTGCTTTATTACTGAGTTATACCCGCATCCCCAGAAATGGTTTTAGAAATGAGTTAGTCCACTTTCACTGCTGTGACAAAATACCTGAGAAAATGACTTAAAGTAGGGCAGATTTATTTTGACTGGTGGTTTCAAAGGTCTCAGTTCATGGTCAGCTGACTCCTTTGTTCCGGGCCTGATATGAGGCATCACGGCAGAAGGGCATGGTGAGGCAAAGCCGCTCAGCTCATGGCAGCCAGGAAGCAGAGAGAGGAAGGGGCAAAGGACAAAATATATCCTCCTGGAGCATGCCCCCAGTTACCTACTTCCTCCAACTAGGCTGCACCTCTTGTTGTTTCCACCATGTCCCAAAAATGACATCCGATTATGAATCCATCAGTGGACTAATCCACCAATGAGGTTAGTGCCCTTGTGACCCAATCACTTCCCAGGAGCCCCTCTGCTGAACATGGCTGCATTGGAGACCCAGCCTTCAACACATCAGCCTTTGGGGGACAAACCATAACAAAGTAGAAAATAGAAAACAAATGTTTTCAACAAAGAATGGCTACTTCCAATTCTATTTTTCATAAAGTTCTTAATCTTAAAAATTTAATCTTAATCTTTAATAGTAGTTAATCTTGAATTATTTACATTCCTTCATTCATCATTTATGCTCATATTTATTGAGCACCTAGTACCTTTCAGGCACTGTAGGATTATCTATTTTGCATAATATAGACAACCCTTTTTCCAAAGTAGAATTGTTATGCTTTAATCCCCAAATTACTTCACTATTGAGAAGTTGGTAGGTGAGTGGTCAGAGAAAGAAATATAATTTCAATTTCAAAAGATCGCCAGCTTAAGAGCACTTGCTTTATGATCTTATCATCACTGTCCATGGAGATGAGAAGTTCTGTTTTGCAGCACACAGCTATCCCAGATTATTAGAGAAGAGTTCTAGAGGCAAAGGGAAGTCACTCACTCAGTTTTGTCTTAATCTCTCAGAATATCCTGAAAAGCCACCCAGTTAATTTTCATCTTGATAAAAAAAAATCACTGATCATTTTTCCAAATAGTTTTTCTAATGGAAAATAAAACTTGCAAACCAGTTGGCATAAAAGTTCAGTTTTCTTGGCAGTCATGTTTCACACAGTGAACTAATAACTGGCACCCCAATGTACAACTTCATATTTCCCATGTATGATTCATTGGTCCCAAGATTTGCTCAAACTTAAAGGAAAGTAACTCAGTCAGCTGAGAGGTCCTCTGTGACCCAGAATGAGACCATTCCGCATGGAGCAGAATACCTGTCATGCCTTTCTTTCTTTGCAGCTGAGTATATGTGCTAAGTTGAGTAGTGAATGTGAATGACAGTAGTCATCAAGGTACTTCTGAAAGCAATTGGTATTGTGAGTTTATCCAAGAAAGACCCAGATGGAGCAAATCCAGAAACAAAGACTGGGCTGGGGCTCTCGGCTATGGAGACCAGAATGGCAGACACACTCTGAAACCTGGGACAGGTAAGGAGCATGTGCAGGAGCTGTGGACAGGTACATGGGTGTGGGAGTAAGGAAGAGGACGGGGAATGACTGGAAGTTGGGGAAATGGAGTTTCATTTTCAAAAGCTAAATCTGGAGATTAGATTCAGCAAAGCAGCCCAGGGTGGGAAACAAAAACTGTTTCTTCAAGAACCAAGGGCTGAGGAAGAGGCCCTAGCAGGCCTGGGTCTCTCTGTACCACTTACTACTCTGCACAAGACAGTATCCTATTTTGAAATCTCTCTCATAAATTAAGTTTGTTCTTATACCTGGTCTAAGTCTCGCTGTGAGGTTAAGAAGTAGACAATTCTGAAGGGCCATTGCTCTGCTCATACGCTGCAGATTTTCTTGTTGCTCAGTAACCACTAATAACCTCAGAAGGTGTTTAAACTTCTCAACTGCTGCCGAATGATACAAACATATTGACTTATCAGTAAAGGAATAATTCCAGTATAGATGAGGTTAACCCTCGGTTGTCCCAATTCTCTCCCTCTTGTATTCTACCTTTTTGCTTTGTTATACCACTATCTCTTTCTAGCATCCTGAGATAGCATAGATGGTGTGTCATCCACACACCACGTCTTAGTCACACACTACACCTCTCAACCTGTCCTCACTGCCACCAGGTAGTTCACCAGAGTTGGCATAGTCTTTGACTCCAGCGTAGAACTGAATGGTGCAGAAAACATGCATTTCTTCACCTAACCTGACTAAATGTAATCACATGAATCTTAGCTTGAAAAGCTTAGTCCATCTTAGCTCCTTCTGAATCCTTGCCTGTCTGTGTTTGCTAGATTCAATTAAGTAGACTGGGGTGAGTACTGCTAAATATATGGTAATGGTGTCTCTCAAAATTGATTCCAAATATCATATCCAAGTTTAGATTCCAAAGCCGTGCCTCAGGGTCCCCTGCTGCTCCATCACTCTACTCTTCCCACTGCCTGCATGAGAGAGAAGCCAGTCTCAGCGTGTCCTCAGGCCTTCCTTCCTGAACCATCAGTGTTTCATTGGGGACCCACCATTTGTGGACACCTCTTTGACCTTGAGGCCTGGTGTTTGGCTGTAAACTTCCATCCATTTCTCTCCAATTTGTTTGATTTACTTGACATGTTTACTAGCTAGTAAGATACTAAGGTTCATTTCATCCTGAAAATAAGCTTAGCTCCCTTACCTACTATTCCAAATTTGCAAGAGGGCCAAGTCTTACTATTGATGGGTCTTTGATAACAGACTCCATTTACCCCCATTTCACTTACTTTCAACTATCAGAAACAGAATTTCTGTCTTTTCCTTTTGAAAGTATCCATTCCCATCTGGGTTTCTCACTAAGCTCCTATTTCCTCTCTAAAAGAGTCCATTAGGTATCAGACCATCTTCAGACACAGACAGTCTCAGTGACTAAGTAAATTCATGGAAGCAGCTCCACTCACTGCACCAGGTTCTGCTGGGTGGCTCATCTCTGGGGAAATGCTGAGATGTCATTTCCTAGAATCCTATTCCCCACGATTTAATATCGAAAAAACTATTTTACACTGACTATAAACACAATGAATGTGGTTTCCATCAAGGGGAGAGCAAATAACTGACATATCGAAGGTACCAATCACTTCCTAAGATTAATATTGGGAAGAACCCACAGTCTCTATTCTGAAAGTGGCATGCTTGCTCCACAAAACACACCAGTGTGCCTCAGTAAGGTATTTTTAAAAGTATTTACTATATGTAAACTGTACCTCAGATAATTTATACAATTTAAATCATCATACTATGATTCAGAAAAAGTAAGATGATCTTTTTTAATAGAACTAATCTGTAGAGTAGATATCTGGCACAAAATGTTGGTATCAATTAGACATTAACTCATTAAGTGCAATAGTAATTTTATTCACCCACAAGCATACTCTATACTTCTAATGTTTCTTTTCTATTGAAAATATTATTTCTATAGCTTCTTAGTTTTTTTGTATTTGTTTAATGTATTGCTACATTATTTTATTAAGAAAGATTAGGGCATGCATATTCTGATGAGTCAACATAGCCAGTTGGCTAGTCAGAAATGATTCTGTGTTCATCAGTGTGGGCTGTGACAAATATGTGTGTCAAAGGGCAGCCATGAGCATTCGTGCAAACACAATATTAATCAGAGGAAATGTATAGCATGCAAATGAGCAGGGTATGCCTTCTAATGATAAATTACATGAATTGTTCCCTGGTTTCAGCTTTAATATCTTGTAGCTTCTTGGTCATACAATGAGAATAATGCTTTAATTCTACCAGAAAAAACGATTTCCTACTTTTGAGGGATGAGATTCAAATTTTCTTTTCAGGGAATATTTGGTGTGAATCAAACCAATTTTAGCTGAAGATAAAGGTACTTGGTCTATTGAAGCTCAGACATGACATGGAGTCTTCCTGGTTTCTTTATGTATGGTGTAAGATACATAAAGGTATAGATTTTTTTCATACATTTATTCTAGTTTTTCCAGCTCCATTTGGTTAAAAGATTATTATTTACTCATTGAATTGCCTTTTCTTTATTTATTGAATTTCTTCATTATAGAAAATCAACTGACTCTATATGTATAGTTCTAGTTCCCAACTCTCTAATCCATTTCATCTATTTATTTATCTGTACTAATGATAATTCCACATTATTTTTATTACTATACCTTTATAATAAGTCTTAAATAATAGAATGTGAGTCATCTCAACTTGTTGTATAATCACATTGTGAATATCTACAAAACTGCCTTAGTGTTCTGATTAGGATTGTGTTTAATCTATAGATCAATTTGGAAAGAATTGACATCTTAACAATAGTCTATCTACTGAACCATGAACATTCTATATTTCTCCATTTATTTAGATTTTTTAATGTCTTTCAGCAATATTTGTAGTTTTTAATACAGATGTCTTGCATATCTTTTATTAAATTTATTCTGAAATATTTTATATATTTGTTGCTTTGATTTGAAAATATTTTCTAATTATTTTCTGAAAGTACATACAATAGAATTAAATTTTTAATCTTACGTTTATATTGATTTTATGGCTGGTGATCTTCATAAATTTATGTGCTAGTTCTAGCAATTTTTAAAAACAGATTCTGTAGGAATTTCCACATGAGCAATCATGAGAATAAAGATGGTCTTATATTTTTCTTCCCAATTTTCATAGTATTTTCCTTCCTTTTCTTGCCCCACTGAAGGGTTTCTCAGTCTCAGCACTATTGACTTTTTGAGCCTGTCCTTAACATCGGCGAATGCTTAGCGGCATCCCTGGCTCATCCTCTACCCTTCATATGACAGTAGCATCTTCTTCCTCCCAGAGTCATGGAAATCAAACATGTCTCCACGCATTGCAAAGTGTCTCTTAGAGGGCAAAGTCACCCCATTGAGAACCACCGCCTTATTGCACAAGACTAGGACTTCCCATAACAGTTTGAATACAAGTGTCTTGTTTCTAATCTGAAGAGGAAAACTTTTGTCACTAAGTATAATACTAGCTATAGGTGGCTTTTATTGGACTCAGGAAGCTTAATTTTACCTCTGGTTTGATGAGTTTTTGTGGGTATTGTATATTTTGCAGTGATTTTACTGTGTGTATGGAGATGATCATATGCCATTTTTCTCCTGTATTCTATTAATATGGTGAATTGCATTGATTGATTTTTGGATGTTAGGCAAACCCTGTATCTCACTTGGTTAGAGTGTATTATGCTTTTTATATTTTGGTAGATTAAAGTTGAAAATACTTTATTTAGTATTTTTGCACCAATAATCATGACAAGTATTGGTTTGTAATTTCCTTCATTTATAATACTTCTGTCAAGTTTTGGAGTTAGAGTATGGTGGAAAGTAATCCAATTTTCAACATAAATCTGTTTTCTGAAAGAATTTTGTGTGGAATTTGTATTATTTTCTTAAATGTGTAAGAGAATTCACCAGTAAACTTATTTGAAACTCTATCATCTATCTATCTATTTATCATCTATCTATCTATCTATCTATCTATCTATCTATCTATCTATCATCTATCTATCTATCATCTATCTATTTAGCATCTATCTGTCTATCATCTAAATATGTAGTGGTATTGGGGATTGAACCCAGGGGCATTCTACCTCTGAGCTACCCCCCGCCCACAGCCCTGTTTTATTTTTATTTTGAAACAGGGTCTTAGGAGCTGGAGATGTAGCTTGGTGGTACAGTGTTAGCCTTGAAACAGGGTCTTGCTAAGTTGATGAGAGTCTCACTACTTGCTGAGGCTGTCCTTGAAACTGCAATCCTACTGTCTCAGCCTCCCAAGTACTGGGATTACCGGCATGTGCCAGCATGCCTGGCTGAAATGCTATAATTTTTTGTGGGAAGATTTCTTATTGTGAATACAATTTCTTAAATACATACAAGGTTACTAATATTTTCCATTTCCACTTACAGTGATTTTGTAATTGTTTTTCTGAGAATTTGCCTATGCCAACTAAATTATCTGATTATTAAACAGAGTTGTGATTGGAACTGTCTCAAAGTAATTTTAGCACATGTTACCTATCATATAAATATATATTTACATATAGGTCCAAAATGAAAAATAACTGTCAAAATTAATTAGACCAAACTAGGAAAAGGCCCTGGTTTCCCATTCCTTGTAAAGATGGTCAGTAAATAAGAAGTCTAAACAAGGAGGCTAAGTAGGTATAGATGATTATTCAGGTTAATATATGTGTCTGTGAAATTATATATATATATTAATTATATATATATATTAAATTATATATATATATATATTTAACAGATATATATCTGTTAAATAAGGTATATTCAGAACATACCGGACAGCTTCCAGAGAATAGAAACTAGTGAAATCTTTAGGAAATAGTGGTATCAGACAGCTTGATACGGAGAACAGACAAAAACTGGCATGAACTTGGGAAATCAAAGAAGAGGTATGGAGGCAAATAGACATGAGGAGGTTCAAGACACAGCAGCATGGCTGGTATGAGGGGACCACAGTGTTCAAAAACAGGGATTGTGTCTACATAAGGGATGGTGTTTTGGTGGAAGTCTCTAAAGGTCCAGAAATGCCAAAATTAGGAAGTTTAGATTTTCTTCTTTAGGCCAATGGTTTTATTTATTTATTTATTTTGTTTATTTTCATGTGTGTAGGGATTGAGCCCAGGGGCATTCTGCCTCTGCGCTATACCCCCAGCTCTATTTTATTTTTAATTTGAAACAGGGTCTCACTAAGTTGATGAGAGTCTCACTACTTGCTGAGGCTGTCCTTGAACCTGCGATCCTCCTGTCTCAGTCTCCCAAGTACTGGGATTACAAGCATGCGCCACCATGCCCAGCTAGGCCAATGGTTTTAAATCTTTTCTGCTCTTCCTCCTTTTCCAACCCCTTTCTTTCTTTCTCTCATTTTTTTCCCCAATATCAGAGCAGAGCCCTTTCTTCAAACTAAATACTACATAGCTGAATAATATTGAGACTAAATGAAGTCAGAGATGCTTTATTAAAATGTGCCCTGTGGAGAGGAAGCCTGGAATCCACTAGGTGATCCTCCCCTTGAGTTGGCTCCTCAGGGCACCCTTGGGGTTCTTTGAAATCTTTTCAGAATGAGTAGTAATGGAAAGTCAATGGATTTTGTTTTGTTTTGTTTTTAAAGAGATCAGGATCTTGCTATGCTGCCCAGACTGGCCTGGAATCCTGGGCTCAAGTGCTACCTCAGCCTCCTAGATAGCTAGGACAACAGGGGCCTGTCACTGTGTTGGGATAGTCAATGAGAAGGCGAGCATTTTCCCAGCTGTAAGCATTGAGAAAGCTATTTATCCTCCCCAGGGCTCATTTTCTCCTTTATAACATGGAGGTAATAATACCTTCCAAATAGGTTATAATAATTAGAAACAAAGTACCAGGCATCGTGCCTGGTCTATTAGTGTTCAAATAAATGCAGTTGCACAGTTAATAATCATGACTGTGACAATGTAAAACAAGGCGGTTCCAGGAGCCAAGATCTATATTTGGGAATGGATTCTTGGCTGACTCCAAAGGCAGGTTCAGAAGACCCCTAATAATCTGTAGCCACAGTGGGGAGTTACCACCCCCTTAGCTCTGACTGGCTCCCCATATCTAGGCAAAGGAGTTCTACCGGAGGCTCTCTGGAGTGGATATGAAGTGAGATTGAGCAGCTTCTGCATGGTGGCTCTGGTTCCCCTGTGTGCCTCCGCTCAGAGGAGCTGCTCTGACACGAAGCCGGTACACCCAAGAACAGAACAAGGAGCTCCCTCTCCACACCCAATGTGGCCCCACCCTGAGTATTTCCTACTCCCCAGGGATCTCTGCAGCCACAGCAGCCGCATTCCTCTGCTCAGCTCTGGAGCTCTGGGGAAAGCAGTCAGCTATGTTCTTTTCCCTTATGCATCTCAAGTGTCATTTCATGGATAACATACACATGAATTAAAAAAATACAAATTGTGTTATAGCTACGGCATGTTTTCTGTAGATATTCTTCCTCTATTAAAAGATGAATTTATTCACCATTCACTTATTTATTCATTGATGCAACAAATAAGTAGACTGCTCAGTGTGTGCCAAACACTGGGTTAGGTAGGCACTGAAAATACGCTGACAGACCTGCCTGCAAACTAAACTTAAACTATTGTATAAATGCTAATGATATGTACATACTTATGTATGTATGTATAGATATATGTATATGAGTATGTATACACACAGACATACATGCTCAAAGGACATTTAATGTGGAAGGCAAAGTCAACTTCTAAATGTGTCTGTCTTTGCAGGCTGACTTAGGTGGCACTGCCCAGCGCCATCTGCTCTAGAGCAGAAAGGCTACTTAACAGGCAAAGCCAGCTGCCAGCTTAGGATTCAATGTACTCTTTCAGTCCCTCCAGGATGACCTGGTGTGACCATCCTTTCTAGGTAAAGAGGATTCTATCTCCTTTGACAATAAATCCTCAACCTGAGGAAAGATCAGTCGTGTCAATCTGGCTGACTTTAAATCACAGGAGGGTGGAATTTTGACTTAGTACTAGCAAGCAAAGGCCAGTGTGCTGATCACTCAGAAGGGTGAACTCAGGTTAGTTCGGTTTGAGATCTGATTGTAACCAGTTTTTCAATACCACTGATGATGATATTTCTGAAATACTAACAAATGTTAATTTTCCCTGATATTTTGAGATGCGATAAAACACGCTGGCTAATCCCTAGGAAGGGAGTCCTGGTAAGGGCGAAAGTAGATGTCAGCTGGAAAGAAAGGAGAATGAAATGTGCTGAGGTCAAGGTTTATACTCTTGCAAAACAGGACCTGAAATAAAAATTAATTTTGGTGTAAGATAAAATTAAAAATCTCTTTCTTACACATTTGATATTGTAGAATGAGGGGTATCATTGTCTCAGATACTTTTTGGGGATTTGGTCTGAAATGAAAGTAGCTTAATGTAGGCAGCTTTGGCAAATTGCTTAATAATGGCAGCAAACACAAGATTATTGTAGAAATCTGGAAAATACAAAGTGCTTAAGAGAATCATTTATAATATTTTCCATTTCCTAGTCTATCTTCATTTAAAAACTATTGAAGTTATCTGTATATAAAAATTAGTCTACTGTGTTTTGACAATAATGCTTGAGAATAATATTAATAATGCCATTGAATATGTTTAAAATTAAATATATGGGTTGATTTTTATTTTATAATCATGTAATTGCAGAAAACTTAGAAAATAAAGTTAGAAAAAGAGATAGAGAAGCCAGGCGTGGTGGCGCACGCTTGTACTTTGGGAGGTGGAGACCGGAGGATCTGGGTTCGCGGCTAGCCTTAGCGCGCGCGCACTCTCTCTCTCTCTCCTCTCTTTCCTCTCTCTCTCTCTCTCTCTCTCTATCTATCTCTCTCTATACCTAGCGAGGCCCTCCGCAACTTCGTGAGACCCAGTTTCAAAATAAAGCATAAAAAAATAGGGCCGGGGGTGTAGCACGGAGGTAGATCGCCCCTGGGTTCAATCCCTGGTACCGCAAAAAAAAAAAAAAAAAAAAAGAAAAAGAGATAGAGAGAAAAAAAGATAATCCTAACAATAGACAATCACTATTAATATAGTCATCCCTGAACCATGGGCATGTATTACCTTGGAAAGCTTCCTTCTCTTTATCTTTAAAGTAGAAATAATAGTATCTTCTTTATAGGGCTGCTATAAGACATTTCATATAAATGTAAAATTTTTCTCATATTGTTTACATATTATTTTATACTAATTTAAACAAGGAAAAATCAATCTGTACAAATTGCTCTATATTCTGTCTTTTCTTACTGAAAAGCATTATTGAGATAATTTTTCCATGTTAATAAACATAAATTCATTATATAATTTGAACAACTACATAGTGTTCCTTTCTATGATTATGCCACATTTATGAGACAGTTAGGCTACAGACATGATTTTTAGTGGTTTTATAATATTCCATCATGTGCATATACTATAATTTATTTCATACTTTGTGTTGTCAAGTTTATGTTGTTCGCAATGACTCAGCTGCCTGGAGAAAATAAGACAGTGTTAACAGTAATAAAGAGTATTTCTCCAACTCTCTTCCAATTTTCTTTAGCTGGACTTCAGTCTCTTTTTCAAGACCATTCCTCTTATTTCTAGGAGTCCCCAAGACATTCATTCATTCATTCATTCATTCAACTAATAAACAGTGACCACATAGCATGTCCCAGGCAGTGCACTAGAGCTGCACTAGTGAGAAAAAATAGACTCAGCTGTTGCTCTCTTGGCATTTCCAACCTTAAGGGGGAAAACCAGACCTTAGTCAAATAATCACCCAGATAATCAAACACAGACTGTGTTAAGTGTCAGGAAGAAAAAGTCAAGTGCTATGAGAACAACGGCCAGGGCTTAACCTCGGCTGGAGATCACGGCAGGTCTCCAAGGATGTTCCTGAGGGGGATGAGGTCTCAAGCGTGGGGACGTTCACCAGGTCTCAGGGAGGGTTTGGAAGAAAGAAGGTCATCGTCTTTGGCAGGAGAAATGGCAAGAACAGAAGGTCCAAGGCAGGAGGGAGCACAGTGCACTAGAGGAACTGGAGACAGCCCAGGGCTGTGAGCGCACACCTGTGTGTAACACGTGCAAAGCTGCGCTGGCCGCGTACCATGTACGTATATAAAAATGTAAGCTTTATTATTATTCAGGTATGGTGAGACCAACCAATCAAGGAACAGTTGTCACCGAAAGGAAGTGAGGAGGGGACCGTCAGGTCCTGCGACCATGTAGGGAGACAGTCATCCAGGAAGCAGAGGGATTGGTGTGAAATGGGGGCAGGAGCTTTGACTGTGGTTTCCATGGAGAGGAGACAGAGTATGTTAATTTAGGATTGGCTAGTTTGGATAACTTCAGCAGGCTCTGGAGCATAAGAGCTGCTCCTGGTTTCCTGGTACCTGGTTTCCTGGTTTCCTGGTACCTGGTTTCCTGGAGCCCTGGGGTGATTAGGGGAGGGGCATAGTGGTACTGAGTGTTTGAGCTCAGTGAGGAGGTGGTTGGGGGTATGGATCTGGAATAGTTGGTTTTCATATAAGAGGCACACTCCCAGGCTGGTTTTCTCTTCTAGGAATTAGCTAGCCCTGAGAGGGGCAGGCTTTCCGCGGTCAGCAAGATATCAAAGCACTAAAAATACAGAATAAAAGGACATCATTCTTATGGTATGTTTGAAGAGCATGAAGGAGGCCAGAGTGGCTAGATCGCAGTTAGCAAATGGAGAAAGATGATAAGCCAAAATAATATTTCTCAATATCATCAAGAAATCACAGAAAGGAAGGATGATATTTCTCAATGTCTCTGAAAGACTTCATTGCAAATAGGCCTTTCCAATTTTTGTAATCCCTTTCCCCCTGCACACAAACATGCAGCTGGTTTGGAGGTCAAATCTGGGTGGCAGAAACATCTGCACTCAGAGGTATCCTATCAACTGGAGCGCTGATACTGGGCTAGGCTTGGATTGCTGAGTCTCTTCCTTGGTAAAATGTTCATTTTTTTTTCTTCTTCTTACAGTCTTTGATCAAATAAACCCTAGAGTCGTGATCTCAACTTGAAGCAATTCTGCCACCCAAGGGTCATTCGATAACATCTGGAGACATTTCTGGTTGTCACAACTTGGTGGAGGATGCTACTGTCATCTAGTGGGTGGAGGCCAGGGATGCTGCTGAACATGCCACAATGCGTGGACAGTCCCCTGCAGGAAAACATTATGAAACCCCAAATGTCAGTAGTGCTGACTTCCAGAAATACTTCTCTACATATCCATGTCCTGGAAGCAAATGGGCCAGAATTTAAACCATGTCCTTTCACTGTAGAACTTTTTCACTAATAAAGCTATAGTGGGCATATTCTATACATTATTTTTATAAATTTTTTTTAGCCTCAAGAAATATCTTTTACTTTTCCTGGATTCTTCTCTACATATCTATTTTTGAGAAAAGGGTCTGGGGAACATATGTGGAGAGAGTTAGTCTCTCATCTCATAATATAGTTCCCAAGCCCCTTCTAGTACAGTCTTTTGCTTGTTAATTATTTTCTGAGCTCAAGTCAACTCCACAGGTCTTCAGTGATTGACTGTGCTCAGCACGGGTCTAACCTCTGGAAGTTCGGCACAGCATCTGGCATACTGCATATAGGGTCTGGCCTCGGGGTACATTCACTAGCCTATTTACTTCTCTCCCTAGCCCTATCGTGGAGGGATTAATACCTCATCTTACATATGAATATGCAGAGGCTTGAAAGGGTAAGTCATGCCCAGGTCATACAGCTGGTATTCAGTGAACCCTGGATTCTAACCCAGGCACGCAGTCTGACTCCAATGCCAATTCCCTCCTCGTGGGACTTCCCAACTCCCTCCCTATGGATGGAAGCTGAGAAGCATGATCCTCTTAATAACTGTGCCCCAATTATCTCTTTTATTTGAGAAACTCCATTAAGCTCACTCTCATAATGGCTGGACACCTCAGACACCAGAAAAGACTGATTTTCAGAAATTTTCACCGTTACTTACCTGACACCTTTGCTGAGGTTCTACGAACAGGAGAGATCAGATAGCAATAACGACAATATTGGGGGACATTTTCTGATATTGCTCAAGTTCTGTTAAGTGAGTTATCATTGAGTCTTGAGATTAGTATTGAACTTTACAGAAAAGGGAAAGGCTCATTATGAATAACCTATTTCTGCTTTCAAGAGAAGTTTCTAACCCTCAGATACCAGCCCCTTTCCCAACCTTCAGGGTATTTGTTATACTCCCCAGACTGTCAACAGTATAAAAACTATAGCCGTCTGCATTGTTTTCCCATTATGCCATTAAATATGAGCTAGCTAGCTAAGTAATCTTTAGTAAGTACATAGAATTGTATGTTATGGTATAACTTAAAAATGAGCTCAGGGGAGTGATGTTAGCAACGTGGCAGATTAGGAAATTTCAGCACCATCCCTTTACAGAAACATCAATTTGAACAATCATTCATGCATGAAAACACCTTCACAAGAGCTAAAGTGTCCAGTGAGAGATTACAGTGCCGTATGTAGCTAAGAAATTAAAACAGACACAATGACGAGGATAGGGGGACAGTTTACATTACCTGCACCCCCCCTAAACCTTGGCAGCACAGTACAGAAAAAGATTCTTTCTGTTTGGGGGAAGGAGAGTAAGGTGATCACCTGAATTCACCACCACCCACAGTTTCAGGCCTGCCCCAGTGAAACCCAGAACCAGACACAATCCCCAGACCAGGTTCCAGGCACATCCCCATAGGCCTGGGTGCAAGGCCTGCCCCAGTGCCAGGTTGGCCTCTGTAGATTCATGCTCAAGTCATGCCTCAGCACCAGGTCAACCCCCATGGAAATAGCTTCAGGCTGTCGCGTAGACTCAGGATCCAGGCCCTCTCTCATAGACCCAGCCATGCCCCATTGGACCCAGGACCCAAACCTGTCTTATGGACCCAAGGACACCAATATCAAGCCCACCCATGGATCCTGCCAAAGGGTCTATCCAGAATCTCTGAACAGGATGATTACTGAAGGTTTTTCCCTGCTGAAGCCAGTTTATAAAAACTGGAAGAGGTACTTACTTCTTCAAATACACAGACACTGCCACAAAGGCACTAAAATCATGAATAACCAGGGAAACATAACACCATGAAATGAACAACAAACCAGTAACTGATCCTAAGGAAACGGAGATCTACAAACTGTCTGATCAAGAACTCAAAATAATTGTGTTAAAGAAGTTCAGGTATAGCCAGGCGTGGTGGTGCACGCTTGTAATCCCAGTACTTGGGAGGCTGAGACAGAAGGATTGCAGGTTCATAGCCAGCCTCAGCAACTTAGTGAGGCCCTTCACAACTTAGTGAGGTCCTGTTTCAAAATAAAAACTAAAATAGGGCTGGGGGTGTAGCTCAGAGGTAGAATGCCCCTGGGTTCAATTTCCAGTACCACAAAACCAAAACCAAAACCAAGAAGCTCAGGTATTTTTTTCAGTTTGGAAAGAGATAGAAACCACAAAAAGAACCACATAAATTCTGGAGCTGAAGAACACAATGACTGAATTTTTTTTTTTTTTTTTTTTTTTTTTTTTTTTTG
>PVJS01048824.1:0-14909 GCA_004027185.1 Glis glis
ACCGGGGATTGAACCCAGGGGCGTTCTACCTCCGGGCTACACCCCCGGCCCTATTTTTTATACTTTTATTTTTAAACTGGGTCTCACGAAGTTGCGGAGGGCCTCACTAGGTAGAGAGAGAGAGAGGGAGGGAGAGAGAGAGAGAGAGAGAGAGAGAGAGAGAGCTGAGGCTGGCCACAAACCCGGATCCTCTGTTCTCCGCCTCCCAAAGTACTGGGATTACAAGCGTGGGCCACCACGCCTGGCCTGAGAATTCATTTTTGAAAAAGCCCCAAAGCCCAGGGCCTCACCTCCCACTGGCCCCACCACTCTCTGTGGTTTTCATCTCTGCCCCGTAGAAGAGAAGCGTGGAGGTGAGCCGGGCCAGGGGACCCCCACCCCACCCCACCCCATCCCGGCACTGTGCAACCTCTGGAACGGTCCTGGTGAGTCACCGACATGCCCCGTGAGCCACAGTACTGTGAGAAATAACAGACAGCTGCTCAAGCTGCTGTGTTTTGGGTGGTTTGTTATGCAGCAACAGATAAGTGATACAGCATGTAACTAAAACTCATAGCTTTTTCTTCCCACATGTATGTATCTTTGACAAGCACATTACATATTTAAAGGTATAGACTCTGGAAACAAATACATACTAGCAATTTTCTATGTGTGAGGCCTTGGGTAAATTACTTTACCTTTCCCTTGTTTTTCTCATCTGTAAAATGGGGATAATAACAAACTACCCATGGGATTGCTGTGAGGATGAAATGAGTTGGTACATATAATGCACTTCAGTGCACGATGGAGTCCACACACATTCCACTGTTAGCTATTATTTCACCACCTCCTTTAAGCAGATAAAAATGCTTAAAATTTTTGCTTTATCCAGGCCTGGTGGCGCATGCCTGTAATCCCAGTACCTGGGAGGCTGACACAGAAAGATTGCAGGTTTGAGGCCAGCCTCAGCAACTTAGCGAGGCCCTCAGCAATTTGGCTAGACCCTGTTTAAAGTAAATAAATGAGCTGGGCATGGTGGCACATGCTTGTAATCCCAGTACTTGGGAGGCTGAGATAGGAGGATCCGGGTTCGTGGCCAGCCTCAGCTACTTAGTGAGGCCCTCTGCAACTTAGTGAGACCCTGTTTCCAAATAAAGAATAAAACATAGGGCTGGGGGTGTAGTCTGGAGGTAGAATGCCCCTGGGTTCAATCCCAGTACCAAAAACAAAACAAAAAACAAAACCAAAATTAACTACTTTAATTATAAATCTGGGCATATCTAAGTTCTAGAGGCAAAAGCCCTTGGAATAAGACAGATTCTAGTCTTGACTTTTGAGTCCAACTGACTGGTCAGGCTGGTCTTTTGTTCGTTTGTTTAACGAATGAGTTTTGATTCTTTGCAAAAAGTCCAGTGAAAGATGGACCCAGCATGCACTTTGAAGTGTTCCCTTAAAGTGTCTTGGAAATTCCTTTGACAGCAGTTTGCGACAGTTTCCCTTGAGCCATGGGAAGTCAGCTACTTTAGGATGCCATAAATAGTACGATGTCATGATGCTCAGGAAAAAAAAGACAGGGATCTTGATTTATCCAATTTAGGACAATTCTTTATAACGTGTCTCTGTATACCTTACCTAATTGTTCTGAGACAGATAATGTAAAAATGACCTCACTGCTAACGGTGTGAGGTTGATGGCTCTTGTTTTCGGAGCCTCATAAGCATTATGATTCAATGAATATTATTGCTCATGATCCTTAAATGTGGTCTAGACCCTTTGGGAAATTATTTCCAACTTTGAAGAGTGCTTCCCAGGACCAGTGCCAAGTAGGCTGAAGTGGCAGCCACAGAAGCTCTCTGTGAGGAACCAGGGCGGCTGTGGTATTCTTCCGTCCCATCTCACCTCCCTCCCCTGCAAGAAAAAACAAAAACAAAACCTGAAACAAAACAAAAACTCAAAACCACACCCCATTTATCTTTAAAAAAAAATATATTTTTTTGCAGTACTGGGGATAGAACCCAGGGGCATTCTACCTCTGAATTACACTTCCAGCCCTATTTTATTTTGAAACAGGGTCTCACTAAATTGCAGAAGGCCTCACTAAGTAGCTGAAGCTAGCTGCGAACCTGCGTTCCTCCTGTCTCAGCTTCCCAAGTACTGGGATTACGAGCTTGCGCCACCACACCCGGCTCTTTTTAAAAAAAAAAAATTTAACCAATACTTTAAAAAATGCACTAGAAGCTGTGCGTGGTGGCGCACACTTGTAATCCCCGTATTTGGGAGGCTGAGACAGGAGGATTGCAGATTTGCAGCCAGCCTCAGCTACTTAGTGAGGCCTCTGCAACTTAGTGAGATCCTGTTTCAAAATAAACAATAAAAAATAGGGCTGAGGGTGTAGCTTGGAGGTAGAATGCCCCTGGGTTCAATCCCCCATACCGGAAAAAAAAAAAATGCACTAGAAGCCGAGCGTGGTGGTGCACACCTGTAGTACTTGGGAGGCTGAGACAGGAGGATCGCAGGTTCTAGGACAACCTCAGCAATTTAGTGAGGCCCTTAGCAACTTAGTGAAACCTTGTTTCCAAATAAAAAATAAAATAGGGCTGGGGGATTGAAAAAAAAAAAAACAGGTGCAGTGCTACATGCCTATAATCCCAGTACTTGCAAGGCTAGGATAGAAAGATTGCAGGTTCAAGGCCAGCCTCAACAACTTAGCAAGACCCTATTTCAAAATAAAAAATAAAAAAGGCTGGGGGTATAGCTCAGAGGTAGACTGCCCCTGGGTTCAATTCTCAGTACTGAAAAAAGAAAAGAAAAAAAAAGCATCAGAGATGATTTAGAATTTATGTAGCACATTTATGTAACATTATATAACACTGTGTCCCACTCCTTCCCACTCCCACACCAGGACAAAGACATTTCCGCACAGGGTCAGGCATCAGATCACCCCATCCTCCACCCACCGAGGACCGTGACTCTGCACCACCCTGGGACAACGGCTGGACACCACACGCGCTGTCTTCTCTAATCCTCCCCGGCCGGCAGCACGGCGATTCCTTCCAGAGGTGGTGCGGCCTTTGGGGTTGGACTCGCGTTATCTCCATTCTCAAGGGACTCACAGCCACACAAGCTAGACTGCTAGTCTGTTAATTTGAGAATGAGAACTCTCAGGAGGCTGAGCCAGTCAGCGCCTCCTCCTCCTGAGGCATAGCACGTGGGGAAGGCAGGGCCATCGCAGGAGTCTGCTCAGTGTTGAGTCACAGCGAAGGGAACCAAAGGCTCTTTATGGGGAGGGCAGGGAACTAGAGAGCTGGCTGTCCACACCTGCCAGGCCTGTGGCCAGTCTCCTGGACAGAGGCTGCACCCTCCCATTCTCACACTTTGAATATGGATACCCCTATTCTAGAATCAACTCATTCAGCTAAAACAGTAATTGAGGACATGCATTCTAGGCTCTGGAAATGGAAGATAACCCAACTCCTCCAGCAGATTTCTGTTTATTAAAGGAGCATGAACGCACATAATCACCATTTGGGCAAGTTAGTGACTCCATCCATGGGGTACGGAAGGATTCTCAAAGTGGAATCCATGGCTACATCCTTTGGGGTAGGAGACTGTTTTAGTAACTTTTTCATGTGTGTTTTTATTTCAGTAATAATCTAAAAATGAAGATAAGCTGGGCATGGTGGCGCACGCTTGTAATCCCAGTACTTGGAAGGCTGAGACAGGAGGATCCAGGTTCGTGACCAGCCTCAGCTACTTAGTGAGGCCCTCCGCAACTTAGTGAGACCCTGTTTCAAAATAAAGAATAAAAAATAGGGCTGGGGGTGTAGCTCAGAGGTAGAATGCTCCTTGGTTCAATCCCCAGTACCGCTGAAAAGAAAAAATAAATAAATAAAAATAAAAATGAAGATAAGAACATGCTGTTTTGTATGGATGGCTGCCTTATTAATGAGAGTTGCAGAGGATTTTGCTTATACAAAAGAGCAAGAAAGGCTAATATTGAGGTTGCCCTGTAGTCCTGTGGTGAGGAGCAATTTGGTTTCAGCTACTGCATTAAATTAATGTTGTTAACTTGAATTTTATTAAGTTTTCAATTTTGTTTGTATTTCATTTGTTTCAGCTTGCAATAGTATAAGATCTGTAAGTAAAAGGCATTTATATGTAGTTTTACATACGTTCAAGAAACATTATTATAAAAACAACATAGAGCTGGGCGTGGTGACACATACTTGTAATCCCAGTATTTAGGAGGCTGAGACAGGAGGATCGCAGGTTTGAGGCCAGCCTCAGCAATTTAGCAAGATCCTCAGCTATGTAGTGAGACTCTATTTCAAAATGAAAAATAGTAGGGACTTGGGGTGTATCTTGGGTGTAGAATGCCCCTGGGTTCAATACCCAGTACCAGAAAAAAACAAAACAAAACAAATACATAGATCAACCCTAGAGTCCATCAGAAAGTATTCATTCATTCATTCATTCATTCATTCATTCATTTGTAGTGCTGGAGATTGAACCCAGAGCTTCGTGTATGCTAGGACAATGCTCTACCACTGAACTATGTTCATAATCCAGTTTTTATTTTTTATTTATTTATTTTTTTTTGTGGTACCGGGGATTGAACCCAGGGGCGTTCTACCTCCGTGCTACACCTCTGGCCCTATTTTTTATACTTTATTTTGAAACCGGGTCTCACGAAGTTGTGGAGGGCCTCACTAGGTAGAGAGAGAGACAGACAGAGACAGGGAGAGAGAGAGAGAGAGAGAGAGCTGAGGCTGGCCGCGAACCTGGATCCTCTGGTCTCCGCCTCCCAAAGTACTGGGATTACAAGCATGCGCCACCATGCCCGGCCCAGTTTTTATTTTTTAATGGGGTCCACATGTTACTCAGATTTCAGAAATACACAGTATAGCTGACTGCGATGGTATTCTAAGCATAATTGCCTTGCTTAGATTTTTCACCAGCAACACATTTGGGTAAACTATGGATACGGGTAAATTGTCCCTTTTGTATTGAACTTTGCTAATGGAATTCTCAGGAAGCTATATCACAAACTCCAGTAAATCGACTACACTACAAAAATCATAGCCATTGACTCATTATTCTCTCATCTTTTTTTTTTTTTTGCAGTACTGGGGATTGAACCCAGGGGCATTCTACCTCCAAGCTATACCCCCAGCTCTATTTTTTATTCTTCTTTATTTTGAAACAGGGTCTCACTAAGTAGCTGAGGCTGGCCTTGAACCTGTGATCCTCCTGTCTCAGCCTCCCAAGTACTGGGATTACAAGCGTGCGCCACCATGCCTGGCTTCTCTCTTCCTTTCTTTCCATCAACACATACAGGCATTTGACTGGGGTCTAAATGTAATGATGCCAACATGGAAGGGGTAGGAATGATCCATGCCTCTGTGGTGCTTGTGGGACTGACCAGTGTCTTGTAAATAATCCTGACTGTATGTGGCTTATGGGAATTTGTTAAAACCCACAGATCCAGGCCCCTTCTCTAGATAAACTAGATTCTCTGGGAGGGTCCAAGGAGCTGTAAATTTACCTAGCATCCCAGGTAAGCGGTATCACAAGAATTTTTATAAAATTTTCCGGTAGATTCCATTCCTACAGTTCTAGGGTGGAGTGCAGCAGCTGACTACCATGTTGAGGGAAGAAAGAGGCTGCCAAAGTATTTTAAGCGGGAGTGGTCACTCATGACCCTCATGGTGACATGAGAACTCGTGGCTCTGTGGCTCGCCATGTGGATAATGGAAACCAAGAGCCACGAGGCCGGGCAGGAAGCTGCCTGGCTACTCGAGCTAGGAAATAATTGCGGCCTGGACTAGAATAGTGGTAGGAGAAGTTGAAATAGGTGAACAGAACTGAGAGGCATTTAGCAGGAGAATCTACAAGACTGACAGATGGATTGCTGTGGGGATTGAGGGAGAGAAAAGAGTCAGGGGTGACTTCTAAATTCTGGACCAAAGCTCCGAGTAGATGGAGATGCTTTTTGCTAAGGGGGGGGGAGAAAAAAGAAAAATAAAGGCTGTGGGGGGCATGGAGAGGGGGAATCATGGGTTTAGTTTGGGGACTTTTGAGATTAAAGGGCCACAGATATGTCAACATGAGGACAGATATTCCATATGGAGTTGTATATATGAATCCCTAGCTTAAGAGATGAAGTCAGGGTGAACAATGTTTTTCTTTTTTTATGATTTTTTTTTTTTTTTTGCGGTACTGGGGATTGAACCCAGAGGCATTCTACCTCCAAGCTATACCCCTGGGCCTATTTTTTTTACTTCTTTATTTTGAAACCGGGTCTCACTAAGTTGCGGAGGGCCTCACTAAGTAGCTGAGTCTGGCTGCGAACCCGGATCCTCTGGTCTCAGCCTCCCAAGTACTGACTGGGATTACAAGCGTGTGCCACCACACCTGGCTTTGAACAATGTTTTTCATCTGGGAACCATCAGATAAGAGTTGTTGGAGCTATGATGGCGGATACGATTGCCCGGTGCGTACAGAGAGACATGAGAATGACTAAGGCAAAGTCACTCTGAGGAATACTTCAAGAAAGAAGACACTAAATGGAGACACATAGACAAGATGTAGCCGTGAGGGAGGAGAAGAACCAAAGGAGCCAGGAGTCATGGCAACCAAGGGAAAGACTGTTTCAGAGGGAGGAACCATCCAGCACTGTGCAAGGCTGCTGAGGGGTCAAATGAGATAAGGGTTGAGAAGTGTCCATTGGACTTGACAAGGAGGTCATTGGTGAGGTTGGTGGGAAGAGTTTCACGGATACAACTGAAGCCGATATCAGTGGGTGGCAGGGTGGGAGAGAAAGGGAGGGGACCCCCAGGAAGTTTATCTGTGAAGGGAAGGAGAGGCTGATACAGGGAGGGATGGTAGTCAGGCACGGTGGTGCAGGTCTGTAATCGCAGTGCTTGGGAGGCTCATACAGGAGGATTGTAGGCTCAAGACCAGTCTCAGTAACTTAGCATGACCCTGCTTCAAAATAAAAAATAAAAAGGGCTGGGGGTGTAGCTCAGAGGTAGAACACCCCTGGGCTCAATCCCCAGTACACAAACACACACAACAAAAGGAGGGATGTTGAAGCCAAGGGCAGGGGAGATTCCAGCATGTTCAGTGCTAGTGGGAAAGAATCTACAGAGAAGGCATGTTGCTGTAGAAGGGGCAGTGCACAGGAAATGGTGACTGGAGGCTGGCAGGGAGAGGAAAGAGCGTCAGTGGAGGGATGGGCCTTAGATAGAAAGTGGTGCAGGTCTTCCTTCCAGGCAGGGAGGGAGGAGAGAGGGAGGGAGAGGATGTAGATATATGAGCTTGGTGGCACACTGTGGAGTGGTCTGGGGCACAGAATCTGAGGTTTGAGGAGAGTGGAGCATGGGCTCTGTGGTGGCACCGAGGACAGCTCAGGACGCTACCCACAGCGGTGTGGTTTCCTTTTGCAGGTCCAGCCTTCCATGGGTAACGGGTCTCAAGCAGGGTGAAGGGTTTTCCAGATGAGTTTAGTTGAAAACAATATTAAGAGGAGTTGCAGATATTGGTAAGAGAGTGGTTCAGGTGTAGAGAGAAGGGAGGAAGACAGCAAGTGTGGCTAAAGAGTGGAGAGAGAGAGAGAGAGAGAGAGAGAGAGGAAAAGGAAAAAGGAGGGAAAGAGGGAGTCAGCTAGTAAATGAGAAAATGGGAGGTTCAAAGAAGCTAAAGAATTGATGTGTGAGCTGGGCATGGTGGCTCACACCTGTAATTCCAGTACTCAGGAGGCTGAGGCAGGAGGATTGAAGATTTGAGGCCAGCCTCAGCAATTTAGCTAGATCCTGTCTCAAAATAAAAAAAAAAACATATTTAAAAGTGCAGGGGGTTTAGCTCAGTGGTAGAGCACCACCTCTGAGTTTAATCCCCAGTTACACACACACACACACACACACACGACTGTTGTGTGTGTGTTGGAGGTGTTCTGAAGAAAGAATTAGGAGAGTGTGATCAGAAAGTAAGAGGACTGAATTTGTGATTTCACATGTTTCTCACTATGGGATTTGTAGCTGCAGTTAAGTCAAGAAGGTCATTTGAGACAAGGTGTGCTAGTTTAGGCAATGGCTAGATGCTATAACAAACGTGCTCCCAAATCTCAGTGGCTTAACATAGCCAGAGCTTCCTTCTTGCTTACACATTAGGCTGATGTGAATTTTCCTCCAGGGCAGCTCTCCTCCAGGGAATGATTCAAGGACCATGTCCCTTCAGCTGCATCTCTGACATCTTCTACCAGGGGGCCTGTTATGGCTTGCATCTGGAATGTTCCCTAAAGACTTACGTGTTGAAGGCTTGCCCCCCAGTGCAGCAGTGCTAGGAGGTACAGCTTTGCAGCTCTGGGGAAGTGATTGGACCGTGAGGGCTCCAGCTTCAACAGTGGATTCACCCATTGATGGATTCATGTCTGAGTGGACAAGTGGGAGGTGGTGGAAATGTAGGACATGGGGCCTAGTCAAAGGGCATGGGTCCTTGGGGGGTGTGCCTTTGGGGACTGTATCTTGTCCCTGCCCCTTTCCCTCTCTCTCTCTCTTTGCTCTCCTTCTGCCATGAGCTGAGCAGATTTCTTCTACCATGCCCTTCTGCCATGATGTTCTGTTTCAACTCAGGCCCAAAACAATGGAGCCAGCTGACCATGAACTGAAACCATAAGCCAAAATGAGCCTTTCCTCCTTTCAGTTGATTTTGTCAGGCACTTTGTCACAGCAAGGAATAGCCGAGTGGCCCAGGGTCCCAAGGTCAGCCTGAGGTTCTCCACTGTAACCCACATGTATCACGGGTGAATGGTGTAGTGGCCCCAGCCAGTAGGTGGCGGGTGTAGCTTATGCTCATATTCCCTTGGCTGGGGCTCAGTCACAGGACCACATGTTCAGGGGAGGCCAGGGGACGAATGCCTAGGAAGACCAGGAAGTGAGTTTGATGGTTAGAAGATCAGAGCTCACAGTGTTAGAAGGTCGTCTATTAGGATGAAATCACCCAGACTGGATGGAGATTGACGAGTGCAAATAAAACCATCACTGGGGAAAATGTTCTTCACCTAGAGCGAGAGTGATAAGCTGGCAGGCAGAGACAGCGACGTGGGGACTGAGGGTGAATGGCTAATGACCTGGGGCACAGGGTAGGCTCATCCTCCCTGAGGGTGGAGGAGACAGGGTGAACCCCACACTACAAAACCCTTCCTCTAGACTCTGGGCTCTTGGAGGAAGCCAGCCTCCATGTGCGTGCTGCTAGCCTGTGGGATCAGAATCATCCATTAGAGGGAGGCTGGTGTTGGAGTCAAGAGATGGAGTCTTTAGGGAAGCCGCTAAGGATACGGGGACCTTTCTTTTCTTTTCTTTTTTTTTTTTTTTTTGTGGTACCGGGGATTGAACCCAGGGGCGTTCTATCTCCGTGCTACACCTCCGGCCCTATTTTTTTATACTTTATTTTGAAACCGGGTCTCACGAAGTTGCGGAGGGCCTCACTAAGTAGAGAGAGAGACAGGGAGAGAGAGAGAGAGCTGAGGCTGGCCACGAACCCGGATCCTCCGGTCTCCACCTCCCAAAGTACTGGGATTACAAGCGTGCGCCACCACGCCCGGCTTACGGGGGCCTTTCAAACTGTAGAACAGGTCTGTAGAGATCTGGGCAGAGAGAGGCAGGAAAGAAGTGTGAGGGAGAAATGCAGGGCAGAATGGACAGAAGAGAGAGAGGACCCGAGAAATGATATCTGGCACCAACGAGGATTATGAGGTGTGTGGAGAGGCAGATTTAGCTGGCCCCGGAGTTGCCAAACAAAGCGATGTCTTCCATTTCTGGTGGCTGGGAGCTCCCAAGTCTTGTGGATACAGCCTCAGTAGGTCCCCTGTCCCACAGAATCCAAGTCTCTGATGGATTAGAAGATGTTAGTCTCTTTGGAAGGGGTCAGGAATATGTGGCTTTGAGTGTGACGAGACAGAAGAGAGGCCCAGGACCCGAGGCTGAACAGGCAGCTCTGCAAGGACCGGAGCTTGCCAAGGCGGGAGGCCCAGGCCTGGGGTGGAGAAGGCGCTGAGTTCACGGGTCTCCACGCAAATGGCTGGCACAGAGCGGGTATGCTGTTGACTTGAATTTTAAGATAAAATCTGATCATTTGGAGAGAGTAGACAGTTACTCTCTCTTACAGTAAGCAATTGCTCTTGGTTAACTGTTTCAGAGGGGGAGGCCTCTGAGAACACATTTGAGAGATGGAACCTGCATATTTACACCTCAAAAGGTAGCAAACACATCACACTTGCTATGATAACAGATGAGGTAGTTTGGTTTGAGAACAAAACATCTTGTTGGCTGTGGAGCCAAAAAAAAAAAAAAAAGTCAAGCTGTAAAGACAAGATGATCTGTGGCAGCAGTTTCTCTTCAGAATCAGGTTTTGTAAGTAATCAGAGGAGGAGGATTCATCAGGTAATGCAGGAATCCTTCCAAATGCTGCTAATTGTCACACAAGACATCCAACTTTATCCTACTTTTTTTTTCTCTGTTACTCGGATACAAATGAAAGAATTATAGTAAGTAACAGTTATGATTAGTGAAATATTTTAGAATTCCACACAAGGAGCTGTTTTCTTCTTCTGTGTTTCACAGAGATCTCCCCTTATCTCTACCAGATATTCAGGGGAATGCATGTGAACCAAAAGTTGCAAAAACAGGAAGGCAGAGAGAAGAGAGACAATGTATTCATATTTGATAATATGAATACTGTTACTGCATTTATTTAAAAATTTTGGGGGGGTACCTGGGATTGAACCCAGAGGCATTCTATCTCCGAGCTACACCCCTAGCCCTATTTTTTTAATTCTTTATTTTGAAATAGGGTCTCACTAAGTTGTGGAGGGTCTCACTAAGTAGCTGAGGCTGGTCACAAACCTGCGATCCTCCTGTCTCAGCCTCCCAAGTACCGGGATTACAAGCATGTGCCACCACACCTGGCTCATTTTAACGATAAATAGGAAGTACTTACTGCACTGAGATGAATAGAGTCTGTTAGGAGATACCAGCATCCCATGCTTCTGATTCCATAATGCTGGCATCATTGATAACGTTTGATCTAGAAGTAGTTTACTTAGCATTCCTGTACAAATCTCAAGAGGAGATGGGGACATAAAGGGGGAAAAAAAGAAACTACGACATATACCTCTCTACTTTCCAACCACTCTATATAAATAACTCCCTGCACTTTATAGTCAACGTGGATTTGACCTTTAGGGAAGGATCTTTTCTATAGAGCAATTGATTTCTGTCATCCCCTAGAGCATTCACCTAAAGATTTTCCTGTGATCCAACCTCCCTAGGAATGACATTACTTCTAACAAACACCAGTTCGTACATGAAAATCATGTGGTCTAAAAATCCATGCTCAGAATGTGCTGAGATTCCCCACTATGGCAGAGACGCATCCGTAACTGAATGGATAATTTCAGACTGGGCTGTGTACGCTGTATGGAGACATGCTCTAAAAAGGAGTTTTTCCTATCACAAATTGTGTTGACAGTTCTTCCATCTTCCTGATAATGCAAAATGGTATTTATGAAAGAATATAGGCCCTTTCCCTTCTTTCCTACTTCATCTAAGACTGGAGATGTTTTGGGGAAGAAAAGGCTTTAACAAAAAGCTTAGAGGAAAGACATCAACAGGATATTTATTATTCTCTCCACTTCCCTTCTTCAAAGTATTATAATTGAGGTCATTATAAATCTTTGAAAGCAACACTTCTCTCCTGTATGCTATACCCACTACCAGAAGATATTTATAGAAAGAAAACAGTATCTCACATCCCTTCAGTAAAGGTCCATGAAGCTGGTTCCAAATAAAAATGAATAAATAATGTTTATCTAGGCCCTGCAGATAATGCTAAAAAGCAAAAAATTGATTAGTCCATCAGTTCTGTTATGTGCTGACACTAACACCCTCTCATTTGGGAGGTAGGCTTATTTTGGGAGAAAATGGTTTCAAAGATGAAAGGAAAAACAAAAGAAAAACCCACTAATAGATATTGATTTTTGTCATAATATTAATCTCATAACTTTGCAATTGTATTAAACAGTGGCGAACTAGTTGAACTAATGTGATTCTGTGAAAAAATTACATATATATGTACATTTTATCATATATTTATATGAATGAAGTTTATCATTTCTCTTTCAGGGTCTGACAAAGATTTGAGATTTGAAAATCAACTGCAATGATGTTGACATGCATTAGAAATCAATTCTCAACCATGGAAATTTAGACTGCTTATTCGGGATAGCCAAAGAATAAATATGAATCTCGACCAAGTTATAACAAACACTTTTCAAATCCCCCTGCATCTCAAAGGAGAAGACTCCTCTGTATTGAAGATGTATACTTGAAGTAATACAGCTGTAATTGTAATACTTTCTTCAAATACCTGCTTTCAGACATCACATTTTTTAGATTTCTTTAAAATATATATTCACTCAAGGCCGTGAAAGCTGTCAACTTGTATTTCAGTCCCTAAGTTTTAAGGCAGCAAGCTTATTATGTTCCTCCTATACCCCTGATTCCATGCATGATGGATGCACATAGTAGGTCTTCTATAAATGTCAGTTGGGTGAAAAAGTAAATGAATGATTGAATGAGGCTCTAGGGTGAGGGAAAGTCTTTAAGAAGTCGTTTCCCCTCCATTATGATTCAACCTGGAGTGTTCCACAGCCTCTTTAAACACAATCAATTGATTTTCACTTCACACTCTGGTGTGGAAGCAGCCCTGGGCCTTAAAATTTCTTCAACGAGAGGAATATTAGCACAGATCACATCCTATTATGATTTATGGAGTGTGTTTATCTCTCCTAGAAGATTCTGAACTCCATACCTCCTCTAGTTTTACATTTCTGGTGTCTAATGTGGCATGTGACACATGGTAGATCTTTAGGAAATATTCCATGAATAAATTGGAAGATTCTAGAATTGCATCTTAGTCTTCTATGGCTTGACCTTGGGCGAATCACTGCACTCCTGAGGGTCTTCCTTCCCTCACTCATAGAATGAACATTTTCATCGTTCCATGACTCCTGCTTAATAGACAGGAAAGAAATACTAGGTTGCACTGTGGTAACAAAGATTAGATAACCCATGGGAAATTTTCTCTCACATAGACTTTATTGGGAAGGAAAAGGGGAAATTATATTATTATATGACTTAAATAATCAATGACATTGCAGTCACCCTGTGGGACAGAATGTCTTTATTCCAACTACAGTTACATTATTTTAGAGGTGAAATATGTATTATTTTATAGATGTAAAATAGTTAGATTTAGGGAGGTGCACAATTTCCCCCAAGATCGTACAGTCTGCAAATGGTTAGGCCAGGATCCAAGTCCAGTTCTGCTGGCTTTAAAGCCCATAGATTACCTTTTATGCACATGATGCTACCTGCTGCTTACATCTTGATAAGAGAACCAGTTTGCACTGAGGGTGGGGGATGCTATTTTCATCGCGTGTTTCTCCCTTTTATATTTTGAGTTGAGCAAAAATACTAGTGATTCTTGCTGCACGTATATTCCCTAATTCTAGTTTATCTGCTGAAGCTCCATGAAGGAAGTAGAGACTGAGAGCATTATTAAAATAAGGGAACCAGGCTGTGCGGCCACTCATAAGCAAGATGGCAGTACCAGTCGGGCTGCATGAGAAGGTCTGGTGGAAATGATAAGGTGACAAGGAGGGCCCGGTGGGGTGGAGGGAGGGCAAAGTGTGCTTTCCTGATAAGAGCTAAGGGAGCAGGCTATGTGAAAAGGAAGATGTCAGGGATCCACAGAGGAAGTAGTTTCACAGGAAAAGTTCCATAAGGATCTTTTTTTTTTGTGGTACTAGGGATTGAACCCAGGGGCATTCTACCTCCGAGCTATACCCCCAGCCCTATTTTTTTATTCTTTATTTTGAAACAGGGTCTCACTAAGTTGCGGAGGGCCTCACTAAGTAGCTGAGGCTGGCTGCAAACCCAGATCCTCCTGTCTCAGCCTCCTAAGTACTGGGATTACAAGCGTGCGCCACCACACCTGGCTTCCATAAGGATCTTTGTACCCCGTGGGGTGTTGCTGGATCCATGGCTTTCACCATGACAGGCACGGGCCACAGCAATACAACTCATATATCTGATCTGATATCAGACCTCTTATAGTTTTAATGACTATTCTTTAAACTTTTCACTACTTTATTTTGTTTTAATGGGTTAACTTTCTTTTCTTTTCTTTTTTGGTACTGGGGATTGAACCCAGGGGCATTCTACCTTCAAGATACACCCCTCCAGCCCTTTTTACTTTGAAACAGGGTCTCTGAGGCTGTCCTTGAACCTGAGATTCTCCTGTTTCAGCCTCCCAAGTACTGCAATTATAGGTGTGCACCACCATGCCCAGCTAAACGGGTTAACTTTCGACACCACATTTTAAAGTATGGTAAAATGAGCAATTCTAGACATCTGGTTATTAGTGAGATATCAAACTGCCCCCACACAATCATAGGAGCAGTGTGTGGGATGTATTTGTATCTCTGTAGGAAATCTGAAGCAAGTTGATGATATGTTTGACAGGAAATAGAAGTGGAATTCTGTAATGCCCAATTTTCTACCTAATGCCTTAGGTTTTCTCAAAAGTTATTCACGAATTCACTATACTCAGGTTCTAAAATTTAGAAGTTTTATGGAAATGAAAGTTTAAAATACCTTAATTTGGTGGGAAGATGGGGAGAGAGAAACTCCTATAACATGTGTATATACAAGAAGGCATATGGCTGAGGGTCAGATAACCAATTTTGGTGAGAGATGGTTGGCTTGGCCTGGGTTAAAACAAATTAAACTGGAGAATGCTTTAAGGAGGGAACATTCATCACTTGGATCTTGGTTTCTTTTCTTTTTCTTCTTTTTTTTTTTTTTTTG
>PVJS01048825.1:0-14911 GCA_004027185.1 Glis glis
TGCTTTATTTTGAAACCAGGTCTCACGAGGTTGCGGAGGGCCTCACTAAGAGGAGAGAGGGAGAGAGAGAGAGAGAGAGAGAGAGAGAGAGACAGACAGACAGAGCGAGAGCTGAGGCTGGCCGCGAACCCGGATCCTCCGGTCTCCGCCTCCCAAAGTACTGGGATTACAAGCGTGCGCCACCACGCCCGGCTAAAGGGGGACATTTTAATGAGTGTTAACATATACTAAATTATGAGAAAAAGATGGATTTAAACTTACAAACTGGTTTTGCTTTCAAACTATGTTCTAAAGAACACTAACATCCCACAAATCTCAGAAGATACTCTGATACAAAAGAGCTTTGACTGGGTCCTGGGTTGTAGACAAAAAGAAGTCACAAAGACATTATATGAGACTATTGGGAAAAATGATATTAGATATTTCAGTATCAATGTTAAATTGTGAGGGAGAGATAAGGCACTGTACAGAAGCAACTAGGAGTCAAGGGTCATGAAATCTGCAACTTTTAAATGGTTCAGAAAAAAGTTACACTTATTTACATATCTAAAGGGGGAGACAGCAAAAGAAAAAAGGGTACAATGGCATCGACCTACCCATTCTTCCCACTCTTTTCTAGGTTTCAACAGACTTCTGATTCTTTGAGATGGGGACGCAGAGTATCTAGAGCCTTATATTTATTTATTTATTTTTGCGGTACTGGGGGTTGAACCCAGGGGCATTCTATCTACACCCCCAGCCCTATTTTGTATTCTTTATTTGAAACAGGGTCTCACTAAGTTGTAGAGGGCCTAAGTAGCTGAGGCTGACCTCGAACCCAGATCCTCCTGTCTCAGTCTCCCAAGTACTGGGATTATAAGTGTGCGCCACCATGCTCGACTTCTAGAGCCTTATTTAATCAGAATGTTTTCCACCTACCCTACTGCTCAAGGCTACTCTTGACGTCACACAGCATACTGATGCTGATACTCCCAACGACATGCTTAGGAAATACTGAACTAAACGCTAATAAACACTTCTCTACGGCCGGGGTGGTGGCACACTCTTGTAATCCCAGTACTTGGGAGGCTGAGACAGGAGGATTGCAGGTTCAAAGACAGTCTCAGCCAGTAGTGAGACTTTCATCAACCTAGCGAGACCGTTTCAAACTAAAAAAAATAAAATAGGGCTGGAGGTGTAGCTTGGAGGTAGAATCTCCCTCGGTTCAATCCCCAGTACTGCAATAAATAAATAAATAAATAAATAAATAAATAAATAAATACTTCTCTAATTTCAATTTGTCAAATTACTGCTTTTGTTCATTCTTTTTTTTTTCTTTTTGTTTGGGGGGGGGTGTTGGAGAACCTAGGGGTGTTCTACCTGCAAGCTACATCCCCAGACCTTTTTATTTTTTGTTTTTGAAACAGGGTCTCACTAGGCTGCTGAGAGTCTCTCTACATTGCTGAGGCTGGCCTCCACACCTGCAATCTCATGTCTCTCAGCCTCCCAAATACTGGGATTACAGGCACGCACCACCATACCTAGCTGGCTAGCTTTCATTCTTATATACGAGCCTCTACATGCCTGATTTTTTTTTTTTTTTTGCAGTACCGGGGATTGAACCCAGGGGCGTTCTACCTCCGCGCTACACCCCCGGCCCTAGTTTTTATACTTTATTTTGAAACCGGGCCTCACTAAGTAGAGAGAGAGAGAGAGAAACTGGGAGAGAGAGATGATTTTTTTTTTTTTTTTTGGTGCTGGGGATTGAACCCAGGGCATTCTACCTCTGAGCTACACCCTCTACCCTTTTTATTTTGAAACAGGGTCTCGCTATGTTGCTGAGGATGGCCTCAAACCAGCGATCCTCCTGTCTCAGCCTCCCAAGTACTGGGATTACAAGCAGGCGCCACCACACCTGGCTTCCCTCTTTTAAGGATGTGGTCTTAACAATGTAAATATTCTAATTGTATGGCGGTGATCTTTTGCCACTGGTCTGATGAATGCTTTCTAGCAACCAATCTCAGTTGAACAGGCCGGTTCGGAGGCCCTGGAGATCAAGGGCTCTAGCCAGCTCTGAGAGCTGGAAGACATTTAATTTAGCTTCCTTCCCTCATTCACTTTCCTTTGATCTGCACATTATTTCTATTAGTATGTAAATAAAGATGCTATCAGCCACCACACCTGAGTGAGACTCTCAGCAACTTAGGGAGACCCTGTTCCCAAATAAAAAACAAGATAGGGCTGGAGGTGTAGCTCAGAGGTTGAATGCCCTGGGTTCAATCCCCAGCACCACAAAAATAAACAAACAAATAAATAATAAAAAAGTGCAGGACTTCATTACAGGTGAGGGGCGGGAACTGAATGACATTTTGGTAAGAGGCTCAGACGCAGGGAAAACCACAGCATTTGCAGAAATATGGACGTTCCAATACAACAGGAGAGGAGGCAGGAACAGGGCGGAGCAGTCACCTGTGTCCTCGCAAGCCCTCCCAGCTGACCGCCCTTGCTGTGGTGTGGAAGCTGCTCATCTACAGTCTGCGACCTCCAGGCTGAGGCCTGAGCTGCCTGTCCTCCCCAGCAGCATGCCTCCAGGGCAGGTGATCGCAGGAGGGCCACCTCTGAGTTTTAGGAAATGTTGAGCCTCAGTTCCTGTGTGTAAAAACGGAACTGTAATGTGATCTCCACTGTGGGAAGAGAACGCACCCTCACTGATCCTCCATAACTGAAGGCTGTTTATCATCACTATTGTACCTTCCCTCTCATCTGGTCCTCACAACATACAAATACAGCTATTGTCCAAATTAAGTCACTTGATTAAAGCTATCCAACTTGATAAAATAGCCAAGATTGGAACACAAGTCCCAAGTGTGCATTTCATTAGACCAGGCTATTTCTTTAATATAGAGGACAATTTTCCAAAATAAAAAAGTATTTTTCAGTATTTGAAATTTGTTCAGAGACAAAGAGCTGGCCAGAGTCCTTTGACCAGGACCTCTGAGCGAGCCTGTTCAACTGAGATTGGTTGCTGGAAGACATTCATCAGCCAATTTCATTCATTATTTCCAAAAGCGAAAAATCATATACTCTAGAAATACAGTTAAAACTATAGAAATTTTTTCAATGGTGTCTTAGTTTTAGTAAAAAGTAAATTATAAAACAAGTATACTTACCTGTTATTGAAGAGCCAAAATGAAGCCATAACAGGCTTTAATTAAAGCTTTAAGAAAAATAGGCTTAAGTACCTGCGTTCTAAAAGTTAGATCTCTCTAACATACTGCCCCCTTTTGGCTCTTCATTATCTTCTGTCTTGAATACTTCTACTAAGGATAGAAATATTTGAAATAAAAAGGCAACTTCTTTATCTTAAGCTTTATTTTTATCACTCTTATCAAACACACATCAGAAAGCATATCGACAGTGCATCTTATGGTGAGTCAGTTTACAACAAAACTGAACAAGGCAATCGTGTTTACAGAAAGAGTTTTCCACAAAAGCACGCAAACACAGTCCATCAAAACGCAGTGCTCAGACTTTTTGGGTGTATAGGAAAGTGGGAAATAAAAGTCCTTTGTTACTTAGCAAGAAAAAACAACTCTGAAAGACTTAAATGGAAATCAGAAATTCAGGGATCTGAGAAGAGAACTTCTTGGTACTGACACACGCTACATTTATAGTCCCACTTAATTTAAAAAAAAACCCACAAACAACAAGACATCACAAAGACCAGAGAACCATAGTGCCAGGAAGTGCACGCGCAATCTGCTCGTGCAGCAGCAGCAGCAGCGCGGCGGCAGCTCCGGCCAGGCGAGCCGCAGGCCGGCACCGGAGCTGGCTTGGTGTGAGTGCCCTCCCACCTTCCTTCTAGCCACACCTTCCTATCAAAACACAGCACCTGCTGCGGCCGAGGGGGGCAGCAGTGGGTTTGAATGTTCACAACCAACCGCTCCAGGGCCGACACAGGAGGCCATGGCCTTGGGATTTGTTGGTGTAACTGGATTTCTAAGGGCGATTCAAAGACAGCAGAGATGGAGGCCTTTGGGGGAAATCCCTTGTGCCCCAGAGGCAATACTGTTAAGAGGGCATTAAGGAATGTTGAGTTATTTAAGTTTTTTCAGAAAAGACTTGGAAATCAAAGAGTAAATAAATCCTGCTGGAAAAGGCGGGCGGTTCCACTCTAGAGGAGTGCAGCCCGTTTCCACCGTAATAGACAAACGGCTCAGTCCCCAAGGTGCTGCAACTCTGCAGCCAGCGCACGCCAGCGCCCCCACCGCCCCCCGCGGGCAGCGCAGGGACAGAGCCGGCTCTCCCGCAGGCGCAGGGGCGCTGGCAAACACCAGACACACGAAGGCTGGAATTCAGAGATTTACTTTTAACAATAAGGACAAACTGAACATGGATATTTCATCTGGTTTCATAAACTCTTGCAAATAATTTTCTGGGGAAGCAATAATGAGGAATGTGTAGGAAAGGCCATGTTGCGATGCTACATGTCTGGATTTTAAAAATAAGTATCATTTTTAAACCATTAGATATATGGAATATTACTAATACCAGTAAAGAAGCCATTTTCTTCCCTTCATCTCTATTATTAATCTTTCTCCTCCTTAATTTTAAACTTGGCAGTCTTCTGATAACCCAGGCTAAAAAAAAAAAATACAACTACAGATAATTCAAATAACTGAGGCTATGAAGGCCACAGATGCATGATTTGGAAACCTCACCACACTTGTTTCCACACACCCTTGTCCTGCCACCGTCTTAGTATGGGAGACAACCCGGAAGAGGAAGGCATTCCAGCCTGCAACGAACGACAGCAACAGTCAACAGCCAATGGTTAACACCAGTGTGTCATAAGGGTTTTCCAAAAAGAAACAAGCAGAAGATTGAACAATTCCAGTTTTTTTTTTTTTACCAGAATGTGACTTATCTTCTTTATACAAGTAGTATAACAAAATGAGCTCTTTTCTGCACAATTATTGGTCATGTGATGCAAATAAGAATGTTTCTGTTTGCCTTTAAAGTCCTATAAACCTAGTTCCCGAAACATGCATGCCTTCAAAAGGGCCACCAGTTCCCTCCAGGTGCCTGTGGTGGCTACGTCCCCACTTTGGGGAGAAGTAGCCTTCAGGCAGCTGTTTGATAAGTCCCCACTGTTCACAGGGCCACAAGCACAGCTGGTAGGACCGATGCTCTCACCTCTAGAAGCACAAACAGCGAACTTAAGCAACACGAGAACAGGGCTGAGCTGCGGAGGCGAGCAGGAGCGTCCTGCCAGGAAAACGAAGACCGCCTTAGTGACCACCTACAAAATGTAAAGTTTCCTAAATGCTCTCTGGCTTGCAGACAGTCCTTTACAGCCCATTTCTCTATAAAATTACAGCAAAAAAAAAAAAATTTGTTTACTTTCTTAAATATCTACAATACTTGTCAACTGCATGTATGGTGAATCTACTGGTTATCACATAATTTAAGAACCGGTGAAAAATATTTGGAGGAGGTGGCTATACTACACATGATATATCCTGTGGTCTCAGAAAGAGGAGCGGCTAACTTAAAATCTTTCAAATTCTGGGTACTCTAAAACAAAAATGCCCATGTCCCTCTAATTAAGAACATAAAATCTAGATATATCACAGGAAGCTCAGATGAGCTCTACACGGTAGAGACAACATCTGTCTATTCACTGAGAAGCTAGTGAGTAATACTAACTTGAAAGTCTACTGTCTAAAAGAAACATGATTCACTGAACATCTTAAGAAGAAATGGGGATTCTTTTGAGCTGTGACCGAGGGCTGGTCTGTAAGTAAATTAGCGCTCAAGTACTTAAGATTTGAGGAAGGAACCTGACATGAAGTGCAACTAGATCCAAGGAAGAATTAGATTCTGCCAGGTAATTGGCTTTTCCACCACCCATAATATTGGAATAAAATAAAATATGAGTAGCTTTACACACACCGAGAAAAGATACCGAGGAAAACTTGGACGTTCTACACTATGTGCCAAAAGTTCGCCCAAGGAAAAGGCAGAGGTGCCATGCATCATCACCGCCGCTCCGCCCAAGCGAGTCTCGGTGCTTCCAGGAACAAAAGGCACTTGCTCAAAGTGTCATCTGCACACTGCCTGGCCGAAGGCCAGGGTGCGACTTCACCAGCACCCTCATCTTGCACCAAGCGTGGCTGTGCGTGTCCCCTCCCTGGCCCCCTCATCTGGTAATGATGCTATTATAATCACTGCAAGTTCCTGTGAGGAGCTCACTTTCATTAAATAACTATCAAGATAAAATGCCATAAGAAGCTCTAGACAGGCCTGATTTAAAGTCAGAAAGTAAGACCTAAGAAAGCGATGCCAAATGTTAGCTCCCTGCATCTGATGAACACAAGAGCCATGAATGGCGCTGGATGAGCCTCGCACTCTGCCTTCAACACCCCAGAGGAGCCGGCGCCTGGCCCGAGCCCAGGGCAGCAAGACAGAAAGCGGCACCAGGCCGCAGCTTCCCTCCGCGTCTCCACGCGGCAGCACTGTCGCCGGCAGGCCGACTTAGCATGTCTCACCACCCTGAGCAGTGGAGTACCAAAAAGAAGGCCACGCTTCTGTCAGGGAAACAGAGAGGGCTGGGTTCCACTGCAGTACCTGTTTCTGTTCTAAAAGCAGCCGCGGTTTGGGCTCAAGGCAGAGCAGGGAGGAATTTCTCTAAAGAGAGCTGCTGTGTTGGCCACAAACCAAGGAAGACATTCAGTGCTAATAAATGCAGGTCTCATATTGCAAGGAGACATGTTTTAAATTCCTTTAAAATGTAGTCAATAGTGCTAGGTATCCTACTCTTCTTGACCTTCTCTAAATATAGGATTATAGTTTTGATAGTGGCTAGCCAGTCACCTCCTCCAAATGTTTCTAAAGAACCCCAAATTTCCTATAGAATAGTCACTTTATATGCCTTTCCTGTGGCAAAGTGTGCCATGGCAACACCATGGAACAAAAAGAAGAAATTGGGAAGGTGAGAGAGAAGGAGACTGAGGGAAAGAAAAAGTACCTGAGATCGGCTTTGCCCCAAAGGGCAGGGCTTAGTGACGTGGACCCTCACCTCTTTAACCCACCTCTTCTCACTTTCCAATAACTTCCAGGAATTAAAATTCCTGTGTACATATTTCATCCTAATAGAATCATGAAAACATCTTTTCTAATATTTGCTTCCAATTTAAGAAAAATATTAAGAGTAAACTTCTGATACTATCAGAAGAGGGAGAGGAGAATCTGCAAATACTATCTTTGGTCGAATGGGCTAAGAGCTCTAAAAATGACAACAAATCATAGCAGGCATCTTTTTACTTCTTTCTTCTATTTTGTGGTTTCAATATAAAACATTTAATTCAGTCAGTGCATGGTTACTTATGTCTCATCAATTATTTCTTCAGTTCCCTTAACATCTAGTTAGCATCTTCGGTAATAAGATTCTACAGTGTTAAACACTACGTGCGTGCTTGACTGCACTCCATTAGGATGACGGGGTGCTGTCAGGCGCGGCATCAGTGTTAGCAGCGCACTGCGTATCGAAGCTCAAGCTTCTCTGCAGTTCACCTGCAAGGCTCTCTGTTTTACAGGAGTGGGGAAGGGGTTCTAACTAGAATACTTGTGCTGACCTACAATACCTGCCCTTAAAAACTTTGTTTGTACTTGTGTTTGTCAGCGGGTACCTAAGGACCTACTATTTCTAAGGACCACAGAAGCAGCCAGCCACGCAAGTATTTACGTGTTAGGAAAGCACAGGTCTTCACAGTACTGGTTCTGCTCTCCTGAATTCTGACTTGAAAACAAACCAACCACTCATCCCCTGAAAGGACAGAGAAAAATAATAGTTCTTCTTTCTAAGGGCACATATTGGGGACCACGCTGCAAGACCCTTTGGTAATTCATAAATCAGCCTCCTTATACCCAATCTGGCTTCATAACAACTATGAAGGGAGAGTTCTGGATAATGTGGTAACTGTAATAACTAACATGTCAAACAGGGCCTCATCCTCTACAATGCAAATTCTGACTGGGCTCTCAGTAACTCGTGTGGCACGTGCGAAAGACTACGTGAGGAGGCTTCCAGTAGGGAAAGATTAAAAAGACTTTTTCCTTAGGAAAAAAATTAATAAATAAAAATTTCACTCAGGTAAGGAAATAGGAAAAAATCATAACCTGTATATAACTTGTCTTTTTTGTATATTCAGTGCTTTATAAAGTTTTCTAACTTTTATACTTTTAAAGATAATCTATCATAAAGTGAGAAGAATCATAATTCTTAAGACCACATAACCAACCTGTGTCCACAAACTCATGCACACTGGCAAGCTGGCAGCCTCTACTCAGGACACATTCGGTTGTAGCGCTCCTCTTCCGAGCTCAGTCCTCTGCCTTTCCGCTCCGCCTTCGTACATCTACACCTCCCCACCTCCTTAGGGCGGAGCCAGGCCACTCAGGATGGTGCTCCTCGCGTCCCTCGGTAAGGACAGAGGCAGCGGATGGGGGAGAAGGAAGAAAAAGGCAGGTGGGGAGGCAGGTACGAGACAGAAAGGCAGAAACAAGGATCTTTGGTTATCCACCCTCTCCTTGCTTTTGTTTTTTCTTTTCCCTCACTGTACATCTCTTTTTTTTTTAATCCACTTCAATTTTCCATCATAGTAGACAGAACCACATTTTGGGAAATCTAACAATTATCATAAGACATTCAGTACAAAAAAGATGAGCCAATCCAGAGTCTAGAGTAGACAGGGCAGCGGGATAATTTACATGTACCAAAACCTTTTCTTTGTTCCAGTCGCTTGAAGAGTTCTGCCGTAAGCCTGGTCTAGACTCCTGCTTGCTCTGAGCCTCAGGAATGACTGTTTTGTCATTTACATTCTATCAGACAGACCAACGCTCAAAAGACAAATCTCCTAAGTCTTACAGGTGTGAACAGGTAGGGGAGAGGGGGTAGAGATTGTATTAGCTCACAAGATTCACACTATAAAGTACACTGACTCAAATTTTCTCTTAATCTTTCACACCTGTACACTCACTCAAGCAAACATACTAGACATAAAAATTGTGCAAGATAAAGCATCAGCTTTCTATTTTAAAAGCCTTAATAATAATAAAAAAATGTAGATAGGCTCACTGCAGTTTCTTTAAAGGAATATTAAGTACTACAGTACTCCTTTAAAAAAAATTCACAACTCAGTGTTAAGAACACAGTAGATAACTGCTGTGACAATCACTGAACATTACTGACAGCATCCAGTGCCAGACAGGGAGGGGTGTCACCAACGAGGAAGGACTACTGGACGACACAGGAGTGATCTGAGGCGGTCACCAGCCCTAAGAGACTTGATAACAATATTCATCCTTGCTCCATGATCACATGACATGACTAGTATCTGTTTCGGTTACACACTGAAGAGCAGCACCTGCCCTCCTGCACGACGAAAGGTTGCCCACACGAATGCTCTAAAACCCCTCCATGTATAGCTGAGAGGTCAGGTCCTACCCAGAGCCCAAGGTTTGTAATGCAACGTTGCTTGGGCAATGACTGCACATTAGTAGGATTAAATAAATGTACAAAGTACCTCCTTAAAATGGTAAAGGAGTACTCCTGCATTCAGATGTGGACTATAATAATCCAAGAAATGGAAGAGGAGAAACAGGAAATAGTCCTTAGGTCACTGATTAAAGCAAGGTTTGATACAAATATCCCCTCTTGTAGGCACTCAGTGGATAGAATGTAGCCACAACGAACTTCCCATCAAACATCCTTCCAGTCAGTAATTTCTGAGCAGCTTTGGAATCACCGGCATTTGCATACTCGACAAAGACCTGAAAAGAGACAGAAAAACAAAGTAATTTCATTTCAACCAAGGTTGTTTTAGATCAGTGCACTACCAACCTTAATGTATATGTAGTCACGCATCACCTATCAATCTTTCGGTCAGTGACAGCGTAAGACTCAGGTCCCATAAGACTATAATGAAGCTGAGAAATTTGTATTGCCTAGTATTTTTACTGTACATTTTTTGTTGAGATGCACCAATGCCTACCCTCGCACAACAAATGTCTACAGTATTCAGCACGGAAACATACTGCCCAGGTCTGTAGCCTGGGAGCAACAGACTATACCATATAGCCCAGATGTGCCTGTAGGTTCTGTCACCTAGGTTTGTGTAAGCACACTCTTACAAGTTCACACAACTACAAAACTGCCGAACAAGGCATTTGTCAGAATGGATCCTGTTGTTAAGTGCGGCAAAACTATGTATCACTTGGAGATTCTGTTAAAATGCATCTATTCGTTCTAGGGTGGCCTGAGTCTCTGCATTTCTTAACAAACTCTGATGCTGATGCTGCTGGCCGAGGACCATATTTGGGGCAACAAGGGTCAGAATACTTCCTTAGGACTCAGCTCATCAGGCCGGGTGAAAAACAGCCTCTTGCCAAGTTCATACAGGAGTGGCAGGCAGAACCACACACCACCAGAGACAAGGCGAAACAGCCAAAGAATGTGTCACCAGTGCCAAGACCATTGCACCGCAGAGGTAGACGGAGGAAAAACACTGGTCAAAAGCCACTGGAAACTATACCCACTAAAGACCTGTGCAAACTATAAACCCCAACTCCAATAAGGGAGAAACTCAAACCACGTAATTACAAAGCCAGGTATGGTTGCCCATGCCTGTCATCCTAGCATTGGGAAGCTGGGCATGGTTGTCATGCCTGTAATTCTAGTACTTGGGAGACTGAGACAGGAGGATCACCGTTTCAAGGCCAGCCTCAGCAATGTAGCAAGACCCTTGGGAACTTAGCAAGATCCTATTTCAAAATGGAAAATAAAATAAGGCTGAGGTGTAGCTCAGAGGCAGAATGCCACTGGGTTCAATCCCCAGTCCCACACATACAAAAAAAAAGAAACCTAGGTAATTTCCTTTTCCAGATAGAAAGCAGATATAATAATTTAAAGTTCTTTTTGCTGATGTAGAGTAAAAGTTAGAAGGAGATAAAATGATGTGAAATCACCTGCCCACCCTCAGGTCCCTGTAAGATGGGTGAGTGACATTCGTAGCCTGGGCCACACTCACTGTGTCAAAGTCCTCACATGAGGGCCAAGCTCCTAACATGTTCAGGGACCTTCAAAGAGGCTGTGAAGACAGATCATTTTAAGGAAATCAACAGCCAGACCCTTAACTTTTATTTGTACATTTTCTTTTTTTTTTCTTTATTTTTTTGTGGTACCAGGGATTGAACCCAGGGGCATTCTACCTCCGAGCTACACCCCTGGCCTTATTTTTTATCCTTTATTTTGAAACCAGGTCTCACAAGTTGCGGAGGGCCTCACTGAGTAGCTGAGGCTGGCCGCGAACCCGGATCCTCCGGTCTCCGCCTCCCAAGTACTGGGATTACAAGCGTGCGCCACCACGCCCGGCTTATTTGTGCATTTTCTAAAGTCAATCTACCTACGAGTCCAGGCAGGTCTCCCTTTTTCATTCTCCCTTTCATGGAAGCCCTTCTCTCACCTGAAAAGTTATTTACACATGGTATAAAAACTTCCAGGGCATGAAAAGAAAGACTTCCCAATACAGTATCCTACTTTTTATGGAATCCTCCTTCACTGATAAATAAGGCCCCATTCCCTGCCTATGACTGGTCACACACCCCCCATTTTTAATTTTATGGTGCTAGGGATTGTACCCAGGGGTGTCCTACCTCGGGGCCATATCCCAGCCCTATTTTATTTTTTTTATTTGAAACAGGGTCTCACTAAGTTGCTGAGGGCCTGGATAAGCTGCTGAGGCTGGCCGCAAACCTGCAATCCTCCTGTCTCAGCCTCCCAAGTACTGGGATTACAGGCATGTGCCACCACACCCAGCTGGTGTCTCATACAAGTACTTCTGTTAAGCATGACCTAGGGTATTTTGACCTGTGGTGGGATTTTCTGAATTCATATAGATTGAAAAATGAAGAGATGGGGCTGATTTTGCCTCTTTCATCCCATGAGAGATTATCCAATGTTAGGAGCATCTTAGAACCGCACACTGGGATTAACATCTTGGACCGACTCGGCTGGGTACACAGTACCTGATGGGATGGGGAAGAGTGTGGACTTTGATGTCTTCTCCATCTACCAGTAATGTTTAACCCTTCTTTCCTCTAGGCTTGTCCCTGCTGTCTCTCCTTATCTTGACCCATGACAATTTGCTGGCTCCTGTGTTTGATCATTCTCTTTAAACCTCCAATAAAAGAAAAGCGCTGGCTGCAGGAGGACGGGAGATTCGCGCTACCTTCTCTCCAGCCGCCCTAAATAATAAAAATTACCATTTTGGACCCAGAGTTGTTCGTGCGAGGGACTTCAGCAAGCAGCACCTGCAGCAATCAGTCATCACAATCCAATGCTAAGAACTTCCTTTTTTTTACACATATAAAGGTAAGTGTTACCCATCAGCTATTCTTAAAACACACCCCTAAAATGTGTCATTGACTAGAAATAAAAGCACTTTCAAATGGACAAATCAGTACAGATGATCACGTGATTTATTTTAAGTGTAACTGCACGGGAAAAGTACAATTGATAAAACTGTATATGCTATAGTGCACACCTGTAACCCCAGTATTTGGGAGGCTGAGACAGGAGGATCACAAGTTCAAGGCCAGCCTCAGCAACTTAGTCAGACCCTCAGCAACCTAGTGAGACCTTGTTTCAGAACAAAAATAAAAAGGGCTGGGAATGTAGCTCAGAGGTAGAATGCCCCTGAGTTCAATCCCCAGTACCAAAAATAAATAAATAAATAACAAGAGCTGGGAGTGTAGCTCAGAAGTAGAATGACCCTGAGCTCAATCCCAAGTACCAGAAAAAAAAAGGAAAGTTAAAACATGATGTTCAATGAGAATAATGAATTTAGTTCTGATTTCTGAGCTGTTCGCTAATCACTTCCAAACCTACACGCCAAAGCTCAATGAGTAGACATTCACTTGCAGAAGCAATAACATGCTTCCCATCATACTCCCTGCTTCACAGGTAACCTATAATTTTACGTATTACATCATTCCACACTAAATTTAAAAAATCTTATTTTTATAACTTATGAAATTAAGTAGTTATGTAATTTGTTATGTCATTTTAATCTTGACCACTTTTAATAATTAGAAGGTTCATTCATAATTTATTTCTCAGTGGTTTTTACAATATCCCTTAAAAATAATTTTGAATTCAAAATAATATTCGACTAAAAACTTGTAAAAAGAAGAATGGCTTTGTCAACTGGGTAACAGACATTTTCAACAGGTTAAATGAATTAAATCTGATTCCAAGAGTTTAGCAAAAGCAGTTCTCACTCTCCTTTACATATCAGGGGGAACTTTTTCCAACCCAGCAAGCTTCCTCTTGCTGATAACATCAAGATCTCTTTTTATCATCATCTTAAAGCTGGATACTTCTCTCCTGGAAATATCCCTCCTGCTCCTCTATTCTGGGTCTTGTACTTCTCTGTGACCACTGGGCAATACTGAGTCAGCTCATGCTCACCCTTCTCTTCTCATTCCGAGTGAGAGCCCACACCGTCTCAGTGCCCAAGGCCCCTCTGCTGATCTCCCTGTGCTGCTTACCCTCCTGCTGGACCCATCCCTACTCTTCCCCTCACTCAACTGCTACAACCGAACGGCCTCCTCAAATCCGCCCAGCACATTCTGGGCCTCAGCACTTGCTGTTCCTTCTGCTTGGAAGCCCCTTCCTCACGTCCTTCCAATCTGGACTCACAGGTGACCCGGTTCTCAGTGTGCCTCCCCCACAGCCCTACCCCAGCACTGCACTCTCTTCCTTAGCACTTATCTCCATGGTGTTTTTGGTCTGTTTTGATCATTGTTATACACCAAGTGCCTAGAACATAATAGCTCAATAAATATTGGTTGAAAGACTAAACATCAAGGACATGTTCAATATTTAGCATGCTCCTGACAGTAAATGAGGGAAAAGCTCTTATTACGAGATCAACAATGACTTTTCACTAAGACCAGAGTGAAATTTTTTTCAGTTGCCAAAAATGTTCATGATACTGAACTGTAAAATAAAGTAATAATCCAAAATTGGAGATGATTCTACCCCTCCATGGACATCTGGCAGTATCTAGAGACATTTTTGGTCGTTACAACTAGGGATGGGGAATCAAATGGGCAGACAGGGATGCTGGCAAGGTCCTGATGAGGTACAGGACAGCTCCCTCCACAAAAGAACTGTCAACTCAAAGGCCAGCAGTGATGAGACTGAGAAACCCAGAGCTACAGTGAGACAACATTCGGTTCCTCCGAAAATGAAAATACTACAGACATGCAAAGTAAAGACTTTTTAAATATTCTTTGCCATATAATTTAATTTAGAATTCCAGAGTTTCTAGTGGAAATGTTGTGATTATAATTTTGGCTCACATATTTGTGGATGAAGAAAGCGAGGATCCTCAGACGCGAGTCATATCTAAAAGATCAGAACTTAGATTCTAGGATTTTCAGTCCAGCATACTTCCTTCTTACACTATGCTGATAACTGCATTACAGTCAGATCCAAACCCAAAAGGGCTGCTAATCCTGCTCAGTTACTGTGATGGGTCAGTGCCGTGGTTGCTGCTTGCTGAAGTCCCTCGCATGAACGAATCTGGGTCCAAAATTATTTTTAATAATTGGGTCGGCCGAGGAGGAGCCAGGTAATTCTCCTGACCTCCTACGGCCAGCGTCCTTTTTTTTTTGCAGTACCGGGGATTGAACCCAGGGGCATTCTACCTCCGAGCTACACCCCCGGCCCTATTTTTTATCCTTTATTTTGAAACGGGGTCTCGCTAAGTTGCGGAGGGCCTCACTAAGTAGCTGAGGCTGGCTGTGAACCTGGATCCTCCGGTCTCAGCCTCCCAAGCACTGGGATTACAAGCGTGCACCACCA
>PVJS01048826.1:0-14907 GCA_004027185.1 Glis glis
TGTGTGTGTGTGTGTGTGTGTGTGTGTGTGTGTGTGTTACTGGGGACTGAACCCAGGAGCTATACCACCAGCCCTATTTTATTTTTTATTTTGAAAGAGGGTCTCACTAAGTTGCTGAGGCTGGCCTCAAACCTGTGATCCTCCTGTCCTAGCCTCCCAAGTACTGGGATTACAGGCATGCACCACCACTCCTGGTGCTCCTAGATAATATTTAGTGATGAGTTACCATGTACAGATACTTTAATATATTGATTCGTACTGAATTTATGCTCACAACAATCTCAGGGAGTAGGTATCAGTATACTTATTTCACAGAGAAGAAAGCAAAGTAGCAGAAAGAGGTTCAGTGACTTGCAAAGGGCACCCAGCAGGGAGGTGCCAGAACTGGGATTTGAACCCAAATAGCCTGACTCCAGGGCCCCTGCTATTGCGCCTGGAGCTTCCTGGACATTGTAGCTTATGATCCTCAGAGATCCAGTGTGGCTGGCTTGCACCGGAGACGTGAAATGTTAGGACTGCATTTGTTTCTTGGCAGCTGCTCCCATTCCCTGTATATTTTTGTATCTCATGTGGTAGAAAATGACCATCGAGCCCCAGCTCAACCTGGTCTCTGTGTCTCCATCTGAATTCTCAATCATTGGTATAAGGGTTACATTCATGCAGGCAGCCACGGCTGGGGGGCAGGGTGCTGGCCCTCTGGCATCCGCGTGTGCAAGGAGGTTAACAGCCAGCTCTGGGTCTCCTCTTTCAGATCTGCCTTTACTCGTGCTTCCAGACAAAGATGGTGGAGAAATGTGGGTGTGCCCAGTACAGCCAGCCTCTCCCCCCGAATGCCAACTACTGCAACTACCAACAGCACCCTAACTGGAGTGAGTGTGACCCAGCCCCAGCCCCCCACGCCCCGGGAGCAGGGTCAGCCCAGCCCCGGCAGTGGCCCCAGCCTCCATTGCCTTTTGCTTTAGGGGAGAATTAGAAGTTAACTAAAGTTTCATGATGTCATCAAGCCTGGCCTAAGTTATACGTCCTGATTAAGATGCTGCACCCCAGCCTCTGCCAGCAGCCTGGCCACCTCTGTCAACTCCAGAGGCGCTATTCATAGTAGCCTTTAACAGAACAGAGAACTGAGGCTCACAAAGGTTAAGCAACTTGCCCAAGGTCGCACCACCAGGGTGTTACAGAGCTGGACCCAAAACAAAGGCTGCCCGACCCCTAACTCATGCCCTAAACCACCACAGGAAACAGAATATTTTCCATTTCCCAACTTTGCAAATCAGCGTGTATTTCCAGAGAGCCAGTGTTTGTAGCAAGTGGGAAGATACATAACTAAATAATTAATGAGATGCTGGGGATGCTTCATGGGTAACCCAGGGACCCTCCCCCCCCAGGCCTCAAAGTTCACACTGTCTTCTACCGTGTCCCTCAGTGTACTGTTACTACCAGCTATACCAGGCCTTTGTCCAGGAAGAGCTGGGCTGCCAGGCCGTGTGTAAAGAGACCTGCAGGTGAGTGGCTGGGCAGGGTTGGGATGGGACAGGCAGGCCTGTGCTGGCCGGGTTGTCCACACTCACGCTGTCCCCTCCTCCCCAAAGCTTTAAAGAATGGGCGCTCACCACCAGCCTGGCACAGTGGCCATCCGAGGTATCAGAGGTACGTTCTGTTGCCGCTCTTTCCCCTGCGTCCCCACCTGGGCACCTCACTCATGTCCTTGTCTGTCCTCTGGCCTGGGGGGTGGCTCTGGGGAATCAGCTGCCTTGCTGAGCCCGGGGAAACGGGGTCCCCGGGGAGGAGGGGGCAGATGGGCATCCCCAGGCCCACTCTTTCTTTCTCCATCACAGAAATGGTTGCTGCCTGTTCTCAACTGGGACCAAGGCCAAGAAATAAACAAAAAGTTCAACAAGTAAGTTTACCTCCACCCGTTCCCTCTGCCTCCGCCTGTCAAGGGCTCCGGCCTCTTGGCTTGTTTCCTCATTGCCAAACCTTCTCCTTTTCATTCATTCGATCACCTATTCAACAAATATTTATTGTGCTCCTATCACGAACCAGGCCCTGCTCAAACTTTTGTTCGGCCATGATCTATAGTATGAAATACTTTTTACATGATGACCCATTGAATATATAACTGGAATAAAGCGCGCGACCGCGTTTCCTTATGATGTACAAAGCACTTGGACTGATTTTCAGTTGATACACACTGGCGTGGCCAAAGCAATTGTTTATGGTCCATTTTCAGTATCCTCAGGGGATTAAGTTCCAGGATCTCCCTGCCATGAATACCAAAATCCTAGGATGCTCAAGTCCCTTAAAATGGCATAGTATTTGCATATAGCCTACCACATCCTCCTGAGCATGTGAGTCATCTCTAGGTTACTTATAATGCCCAATACAATGCAAATGCTATGTAAATAGTTGTTATACTGTATTGTTCAGGGAATAATGGCAAGAAAAAGAAGTTCACATTTGTCCAATCCAGATGCAGTGGTTTATTTTTGTTTTTGTTTTGTTTGGTTTTTGAAAAATTTCCACCCCTGGTTGATTGAATACTTGAATTTGGAACCCATAGATTCAGAGGGAGGTCAGAGTGTATGTATTTCTAATCTGATTCATTAGTGCCTGTGTCATCCCAGTTGGTAACTATTTCTAATATCTCTTTGAATGCATTCTGATATTTTCCATTCTATTTAATGGTGTAAAAGATACTGGCCATAGCAAATTTATTTCATGGCTTACTGATGTATCCCAACCCACTCAGGAAAATGCTCCTTGAGTCTCAAAGCCTCTAATCTCACTTGAATTTTCCACAAAGGAATTCATTTCCAAGGTACCATTAGCAAAGATCAGCCAGGCCAGAGTTCAGACACATGAGCTGATGGAGATTAAAGTGGGAGAGGGGGAACCACACCTGTGACTTGTGTCATGTGCACTCACGGGCCTCTGGACCATCTCCATCTCCCACCCCTGGAGCCAACCTGGTCTTCAATGTTGATTGAGCATCCACTGGGCACCAGGTGCTGTGTGAGTTGCTAGCAGGACCCAGATGACCAAGCAGCCATGGTCTCTGCCACCAGAGGGTTTGTAGTCTCTGTGATAAAGATAGATTGAGACCAAGCATTAAGTATCGCAAACCAAGGACGCCTAGGCTGAATCCAGCCCCACAAAAAGTAACCCATGATTTCCAACTCTTCCTGAAAGATCAAAAGCTCTGGCAACAGTGAACCTACGTTCTTGCATAGTACCATACAGCTAAGTAATAGCTGCTCTGAACCTTCCCGTTTGCCTACTCTTATCAGGAGACAATTTAGAACAGCAGTTCAGAGCATGAACTTGAAGCCAGGTCTGGCCTGGTCTGAATGCTGGCTCAACCCATGATTACCTGTGCAGTCGTAGGCAAGTTGCTTAGCCAATCCATGTCTCAGTTTCCACATCTGTAAAACAGGGGCATGATTAAAACATATCTCCCTGCCTTATAGAGATATTAAGAGAATTAAGTGAGTTAACTCACATAAAGTTCTTACAACAGTGCTCCGCAACACAGGAAGTGCCTAATAGATGCTATTATGGTTATTACCACTATTACCTTATCCCCGGCCTACCTCATTCATTTGCATTACCTGCTTGTCTCCTGGATGTATTTGAGATTGCAATCAAACATTACCAATGTCAAAGTTTAATGAAGAATAGGGTGCATGGGAGTGTGGCTGGGTGGATTTGACTTAGTCTGGAGGTTGGGAAATCATTTTTTGAGTGAATGAATGGCCTGAGAAACAGACCCAGGCTGGAGATACACTCTGGGGTGTAGAAGGAGCTCCATGGACCAGGTTCTAATCCAGAGCCTGAGCCATACTGAGGGGCTGGTCATCCGGAAGCAGGCCAAGGCTCCCGACCCACCTGGGCCCTACCTGTTGGAATTTCTGCAGGACCGACTTGGCCAAACTCTTGATATTCTACAAAGACCTGAACCAGAGATCCATCATGGAGAGCCCAGCCAACAGCGTGAGTGGTGTCCTCCTGGGACCTGTCCTGGGTCCATGAGTGTGCCCATCTGGCCTTGGGGAGCAGGGACAGTTTGTGGGGATCCAACCCACCCTGGTAGGGCTGCTCGAGGCCCTGGGGGTAGAGTGAACAGAGCAAGAGGGGCCAGGAGGCCTGTCCGCTTCTCCCTCCCATCTGTTCAGGGCCCTTGGGAATCAGGGTCCCTGCGGGAGGCCAGTGGCGGGGAGGATTCCCCCCTGATGGTGTGGTGTGGCCTCCCTTGCAGATTGAGATGCTCCTGTCCAACTTTGGGGGCCAGCTGGGCCTGTGGATGAGCTGCTCCGTCGTCTGTGTCATCGAGATTATTGAGGTCTTCTTCATCGACTCCTTCTCTATCATTGCCCGCCGCCAGTGGCAGAAAACCAAGGAGTGGTGGGCCCGGAAGAAGGCCCCACCCAGCCCTGAGGTGCCCCATGGCCAGCAGGGCCAGGACAATCCGGCCCTCAATCTAGATGACGACCTGCCCACGTTCACCTCGGCCCTGCGCCTGCCTCCGGCCCTGGGGGCGCAGGTGCCCGGCACGCCGCCCCCCAGATACAACACTTTGCGCCTGGAGACGGCCTTCTCCAGCCAGCTCGCAGACACCCAGGTGCCTGATGAGCCCTGAAGCAGGGTGGGGAGGAAAGAGGTAGTCAGGACCTTTTCTCCCAGACACAGAGGGGACCTCCCTGTCCCCACTCTGGGCTTTTGAAACACTGACTTAAAGCCTGCTGTGAGCAAGATGGGATCCGGGCATGCGCAGGAGCCCCCACTGGACCCTGCCCAGCAACACTCACAACCGGCCAGGATGAGCTAGATCCTGGGCCTGAACTCTTACCCGCACACGAGGGAGACTGAGGGCCCAGCAATCGGCGCCGGCCCGGGTGGAGACCAGAAGTGAGCTCTTCGCCAGGTCTTGAGAGAGAAGGATGCTTCCAAACCCCAAGCCCAGGGTTTCACCGGCTCCCCCGGCCTGGGCTGGGGCCCGAGGAGGTGGCCTGAGGAAGCGAGGCTGGACAGCTACCACCCCACGCCAAAGACAGGAGGAAGCGCCAGCCCTGGAGCCGGGCTGTTGGTGAATAAACCGTTCTAGTCACCAACACTGGGGCAAGGTGTCCTTTGTGCCCTTGGGCACAGAGTTGGCCGAGCCCTGGGAGTGCACACAGGGAGGGGTGCGAGGAGGGAGGCAGAAGGCATGACAGGATGTCCTCACTCTGAGGGTGAGGCGGGGCGGTGCTCTGGGCAGCTAAGACAGAGAAGGCTCAGTTAAAGGGTACAACTGAGCCGGGCGTGGTGGCGTCCACCTGTCATCCCAGTACTTGGGAGGCTGAGACAGGAGGATCTCAGGCTTCAGGCCAGTCTTAGCAACTTAGCGAGACCCTGTCTCAAAATTAAAAAATAAAATAGGGTTGGGGGTGTAGCTCAGAGGTAGAGTTCAGCCTCCTGTACCATACACACACACCAAAAAAGGCACAGCTGGACACTCCTGTCCATGGCGTCCTCGTGATCCATCTTCAGCGGCCCTTCCTACTGTCCAGCTCAGCAGTGCCCCAAGACAGATGTCCACTGCCACCACCAACGTCCTGCCCTTCACAACAAGTCAAGATGCCACAGCCCGTACCCATACCTTCCCACTTCCACGTCAGCCCGACAACAGCACGCCGGGCACTGTTCTCAGCACTGCCGTGAATCAGCTGAGAAAACAGCACTTACACGCTGCAGGTCCAATCCTACTTTTGCCCGTGAACCGAGAACGTGTTCTTATTGTTGTTGTGTTCACTTTTACATAGCTGAAAAGATGGATCAGAAGGAGACTATTTTGTGACTCATGAAAGTGATATGAGATTTGAATTTCAGTGTCCATAAATAAAGTTTTATTAGAACACAGCCACACCTGTCCGTGTGCATCTTGCTCATGGCTGTTTACCCTTCAATATTTCCTCTATGGCTCTGTCCAGAAAAAAATTTGCCAACCTCTGGGTTAGCCCATTAATAAGGCACAACTACACCATTGTGTGGCTGAAGAAACAGGGGCACAGAAAGGGTAGGCTCCTTGTCCGTGGAGCCCAGCCAGGAAGCTGGAGAGCTGGGATTTGAACCCTGGCAGTGTGATCTCCCAGCCTGTGCACTTGATCAATCCATTATCTTGCATCCAATCCATGTGCATTTAAAGGACTGTACCTTTTAGGGCCAGTGTCATTTCGGGTGGGAAGAGGGGGAGGCTCAACACCCTGGCTCTATGGCAAAAAGAGGTCCTGGACTCAGGGATGGGGACAGGCCCATCACACACGGGGATGACTGCCAGCGAAGCCCAGAGTCTTTGTGAAAGAGAGAGGCTGTGGGGCTCCTGCCTGGGCCCAGGGACACCCAGTCCAAGCCACCCCCAGGCCCATGGCGGTCATGGCCATGTCTGCCCTGTGTGATATTTCCACTGGCACTGACGGGCAGGGTACTGCCAGCCAGCAGGGAGGAGGTCATTGTGACCCATGGCTGGCTGGAGCTCCCTGGGGAGTGGGCTCAGAAGCCAGGACAGGTGCAAGCAGGCATCGGGTTACAAGGCTGGAGCCTGGCCTCCATCCAGGCTTAGCTGAGGTGGCCACAGCCGGTGCCGACAGGGGACTACAGCGATGCTCACCTGGGCACTACCCAGAGAGGAGCTTCCTCCTCCTCCCCCGTGGCAGGAGGGGGGTTGCCGTGCCCTGGGATTCGTGGAATCGACCAGCCCTGGCGTGATGTAACAAGAGGGAACCTGTCCAGGGAGGCTGGGTTGTTGCGGGGCGTGTCAAAGGTGAGGCCGCCAGCATCTGGCTGGATTGTCCCCTGGCACGTGGGCGCACCCACCCCTGGCTCCGCTGGCTCCATTCCCGCCTGGCTCCTACAGTGCCCAGCGCTGCCCTCTCTCCTCCATTCACCTTTTCAGGCCAGGTGCAGATGTCACCACCTCTGTAAAGCCTTCTCTTGCCCCAAGCAGGTGGAACATCCATCATTATAAAATCCCCTCTGCCCCCAGTATAATTTTGTATCCACTTGGCTGTTTGGGATAGGACTCTATACAGCATCAGCATTTAGGAAAAGCTTGTGGAGCAACAGAAACAAGAAGGATGGCATATTTATTGCGCTCCTGTTGTTGGTTAGGGAGTCCGCTAAGCACTTCCCACACATCGGTTTGTATAATCCTGACAGCTCGGGTCCTCTTGCAAATACAAAAATGGAGGCACAGAGAACCCGCATAGCTCCACCACTAATGATAGTGGGTCCGACCCCGGCCTTTGCCTCTGTGCTTAGCCACCATGCAAACTGCCTGTCATATGGAAGCTTTCACCCAGAGGCAAAACTTATCAGCCCCTGTGGAAGTCTTCGCGGGTCCTCTCTGGCTTCAGGTCCAACCTGCTCAGCCCAAGGGCCTTCTTGTCCCAGGACAAGGTGAGGATGGGAAAGAGCAACTTTTTCTTCCAAGACCCCTTTATAAGCAGCCACCATGTCCAGGAGTTACTGACTCCAAGGGACAAAAAGTTTATTCATAGATCATGGGAATGTTTGTTCTTTTGTTTTTGTTTTTGTTTTTGTTTTTGTGGTAGTAGGGATTGAACCCAGGGGCATCCTACCTCTGAGTTATACCCTTGGCCATTTTTATTTTGAAACAGGGTTTCACGAAGTTGTCTTGCTACGTTGCTGAGGCTGTCCTCGAACCTGCAATCCTCCTATCTCAGCCTCCCAAGTGCTGGGATTACAGGTGTGCGCCACCGTGCCTGGCTGGAATGTTTGCTCTTGATGCACCCCTGGTCTCTCTGCTCCTCTCACTTCCCTTTCCTCGACCGTGAGTCCCAGATATGTGTCCCACCACCCACAGACCATGTCCTTGATGAGTCAGAGACATCTCAAACTCAACATGTCCCCTGAAAACCTGCCCCCAAAGGGGATATTGCATAAAGACTCCAACCTGCCCTGGGGTTGAAAACTCAGGAAAGAGGTCTGGGGCAGATAGGCATGTGGGAGTCATAAAGGTAATGCAAATTGGGTGTGTGAATTAGGTAGCCTTTGGGGAAAGACAGGTCAAAAGAGGAGAAGGTTGAGAATGGAGACTCCAGGATCCCAATATTTAAGAAGCGACTGGAAAGAGCCTGAACAAAAGACAAAGAAACATGAGGATCCCCTCCTGCTCATGAATCTCCCTGTCTCCCCTCTCTCCTTCCTCCTATCCCTACTCCAGGCTATGTCACAAGGATGGCTCTGAAGGACAGACTGGATCATGACACTTCCTGCTGAGATGCCATGCTTCTTAAGTTGCAGGACTTACCCTACGGCGATAGTTTTAGGTGGCTCACAGACTTGCCTGTCGCGCCAAACACGGCCCTCTCTCTTTCTCCACTTAGCCTCCACTCATTCATTCATCCTTCAAGACCAGGTACAGCTGTCATCATGTCTACACAGTGTTCCCTTCTCCCCGCAAGTTGGAATATTATGTATCATTGACAGAATAAGGAAGCCATTCCATTTTCCAGTGTGCAAAAACAAGAGATCCAATCTGGTGATTGTGGTCTTTAACACTCTCTAACACTGTTAATCTCTCTTTTCCAACAAAGAGAGAGCTACCTCTGAGCCTGTGCCCTCTACCTCTCAAACTCAAATTAAACAGTCTCATTTTTCACTGGATTTCTTTTCTCGGCTAGCTTGTGCTTATGGTTAGAGCCACTGGTGTCTCCTGGTCACATATGCAAGTACTTTTTTGTTCAATGAAGTCTGTTGAGCACTGTATCAGTTTCCTATGGGTGCTGTAACAAGCTACCACAAACTTAGTGGCTTAAAAACAACAGGAATTCATTCTCTTTCGGTTTGAGAGGCCAGAACTCTGAAATTAGGTGTCAGCAGAACTGGGTTCCCTCCAGAGGCTCTGGGGGAAAATCCGTTTTCTTGCTTTTTCCAACTTGTAGAACTGCGTTCCTTGATTCCTGACTCCTTCCTCTATCTTTAAAGCCAGCAGAGCAGCACTTTGTGGACTTCTGAGGGTACCAAATCTCCCTTCTTTTTATAAGGACACCTGTGATTACATGTAGGTCCCACTCAGATAATCCAGGATACTGTTCCCATCAGGAGATCGTTAATTTAATCACACCACAAAGTCTCTTTTTGTGCCATAGAAGGTGGGTATTTTGGGGGGCTTGGGGGACATCATTCAGCCTCTTGGAGTACTTACCTATGTGCCATGCACTATTGTAGGAGCTGAGAATGCCTCTGTGAGCCTAGCGGATGACAACAACCCAACGGTGACACAAAAGTTCCCTTTTACAGTAAGTTTCTTTCAAGCCAGGCATAGTGGTGCACACTTGTAATCCCAGTACTTGGGAGGCTGAGACAGGAGGATCACAGGTTTGAGGACAGCCTCAGCAATTTAGTGGGGCTCTCAGCAACTTAGTGAGACTCTGTTTCCAAATAAAAAATAAAATCGGGCTGGGGGTGTAGCTCGGAGGTAGAAGGCCCCTGGGTTCCATCCCCAGTACCACACACACACACACACACACACACACACACAAGAGTAAGTTTCTTTCTGATGGAATAGCATTCAGCCATTAAAAGGAATGAAGTACTGACATATGGATGAACCTCAGGGACATGCCAAATGAAAGAAGCCAACCAACAAAAGCTCAGACACTGTATGATTCCATGTAAAAGAAAGACTCATAATAGGAAAATTCATAGGGACAGAAAACAGACTTATGGCTGGAGGCAGGGGAATGAGGGTTGGTTGCTTAGTGGGTGTGTGAGGTTTCCATTCAGGGGTGGTGACAATGTTTTGGAACTGTGTAGAGGTGGTGTTTGTACCGCACTGTGAGTGTGCTAAATGCCATTGAACTTGAACATGGTTAATTCTATGTTCTGTGAATTTTACCCCAATTAAAAAATATTCAAAGTTGGGCATGGTGGTGCACACCTGTATTCCCAGCTACTTGGGTGGCTGAGGCAGGAAGATCACTTGAGCCCACAAGTTTGAGACCATCCTGGACAACTCCATCTCAAGAAAACAAAAAATTAAAAAAATTGTTTTAAATGAAAAGAGTGAGTTGACTTGAAGAAAAGTAATAAGTGAAAAAAAAGAAAAGTAATAAGTGAAACTGTAAAGAACAACAAGGTGCCCTGATTACAGAAGTCAAAATACTAGAAACACCTGGGCTGGGATGAGGAGTTAGAGGTAGTCAGGGTATTTAGAAAACTGGCTGGCAGGGGGCTATTTCTCATTTTAAGTGATGGCACAAACACAAGTGTGTACTTCTAAATATATATATTATATACTATATATATAATATATAATATATATTATATATTTGTATATTTGTATATTTGTACTGGGGATTGAACCCAGGGGCATTCTACCTCTGACCTACACCCCCAGTCCTATTTTACTTTTTATTTGGAAACAGGGTCTTGCTAAGTTGCTGAGGGTCTTGCTCAGTTGCTGAGGCTGGCCTCAAACCTCCAATCTTCCTGTCTCAGCCTCCCAAGTACTGGGATTATAGGCTTGCACCACCGCTCCTGGCTTGCTTTCCTATTTTTATAAACCACACATAAGTCTCCCATGCACATTTCTTTTGTGCAGTTTTTTAAAAATCTCAGAAAAGAAAGAAAATAATGAGTGGGTGGTAACAGAAACATTGCCTGGATTCTAAAAGCAACCCGGCATCCAAAAAGCAATTGACATTCAGGGAAATGCCCTCAAGGTGCGGATATCTCTCTGGCTCTGTCTTTTCCCTCTTCCGTAGGAGCAGCCCAGAGAAATGGCAAGCCAGGCATCCCAGGTGGGGACGGTGGGCGCCCTAGAAACATCCCCTACCTGGCCCGGCTCTGGCTCACACTGTCGTGGCCGCCTCCCAGCAAACAGAGGAACTGTTCCAGGTCCTTCTGTCCCAAGGCAGGGCCAGCCCAGGGTGGAGAAGGGGCCTGGCTCAGCAGGATTCCTGAGACACGTGCTCTAATTGCAGGCTGCAGGCTGAAGGAGCTTCATTGTGCCCAGCTGGAACCTGGAAGGAGCAGGAGGAGGAGGTGAAACAGACCCGATTGTTAAAAATGCTCCTTCACCTCCTCCAGGAACACTCCTGGAGAAATATTCCCAGCCTCTCTGCTCATATCTCTGGCCAGACCTGCACAGCACCTGTTTCACACACTCCGTTGTCCGTTCACTCTGCTTGTTAACTGACTGCAAGAGCTCAGGAATCTGACAGTTGTCTTTTGTTCTTTTTAAGAAGTTCATTAAAAATACATTTTATTTGTATTTACATAAAACTAATAAACATTGTGTTTATTGTCTGCAAGTGACAAAAACCTAATAAACCTTGAATTAAGAAAAAAAATACTGTACATTTAGGCTCTGAAAAATCAATGGGTCTCTAGCTTCAGGTGTGGTTGGATCCAGGCTCTCAAAAGATAAGACCAGACCTCTCACTTCCCATCTCTCATTTGCGCTTTTCTTTATGTTCCTCCATTCTCAAACATGCTCACCCTCACGTGTTAAGACAGATGCCAGAAGTCCTAGATGTCTCCTATCTCTCAGCACCCCAAAAGAAAGGGAGGTTCTCACTTAAAATCATTCTAAAACCCAAATGAGCTTGCATTGGACATACTTGGACCACAGGCCTTTTTTTCAGTCCATCGCTTTGGCCAAAGGGATCAGATGGGGATTGATCCGGCTCAGATTGTGTATTTATTGGGGAACCAGCCCTCCCCTCTAGAGCCACATCGAGAAAGTAAGGTAAGTAGAGATCTCCCATGAACCACCAGCATGCAGCAGCAGTAAGAGATACCTGATGTGCACCAGGAACATGGAGATCTTCAGAAAGTCACAAAGGAGAAAAAGGCCAGCCATTATTCCACAATGACAGGTTTCCTTCATCTAGGCCATTTTTCACACTTGAGACATTCAATTTAACTCAGACGATTTCCCAACCCACAACACAAAAGTGATTTGCGTAGACACGAGAAAGGGAAGAAAAGCAAACGGCGCTTTGGTGAGATAGTAAGGTTGGAAACCTGTGGTTCCCCGTCAGACTCAAGAGTCAGTCGATCCCGAGGTGCCTGCCAACCTCAGAGCAAATTTCTGCCTCCTTGAAATTTTACCTTGAGTTGCTCATTCATCTGTCATCATTGTGTCATTCCATCCACCCATCCATCCATCCATCCATTCATACATATCCATCCATCCATCTACATATCCATCCATCCATCCATCCATCCATCCACATATCATCCATCCATCCATCCATCCATCCATCCATCCACATATCCATCCACATATCTATCCATCCATCCATCCATCCATCCATCCATCCATCTACATATCCATCCATCCATCCATCCACATATCCATCCATTCATCCACATATCCATTCACATATCCATCCACATATCTATCCATCCATCCATCCATCCACCCATCCATCCACATATCCATCCATCCATCCACATATCCATCCACATATCCATCCATCCATCCATCCATCCATCCATCCATCCACGTATCCATCCATCCATCCATGCATCCATCCACGTATCCATTCATCCACTCACCTATCCAATAATTATCTTTCAAGCTCTGGAGTCAGACTACCTGGTCCAAATCCAAGACCCAACTCTTAATAGCTATGTGACTCTGAGCAAGTTACTCAGCCAGTCTCTGCCTGATTTTACTACCTAAGGTATTTTGAGGATAAAATGAGATAAGGTAGATACTAAGTGCTTTGTCGAGGGCAGAGCTCAGGAAAGATCCCCAGTAGTTTTCTAGTGTTGCCCTGTTGTTGTTTTCCTAACATTAGACATTCTCCATGTATCAGACATCAGTAAGACCTCCAACAGGGAGCTGAATGAGCTACGGTTGGACAAGAACTGCCAACTACAGTTTCTCTCTGCTGCTCTAGAGGCAGATTCTGGCTACAAGAACTGTTAGAACACAGGGAAATATCCTCTGGGACTTCCTGATTTAAAAAAAAAAGCTGATCTTTAATTAAAAAAAATAAAGGCAGCTCAGGTTTTGCAACTCCTGAAAGTCAAGGCGGTAGTCTGGGATCTGCTATTACTGACCTAAACTTCCTAGCTTAAGCCTGGGCACCTGAGAAATCACCAAACTAGACATCTGTGAGGCTCCGTGGTACTGCCGATCTGGGGAGAGGGACAGAAAAATGCCACCCACCAGCTGGGCATGGTGGCGCATACCCTGAACCAATTATAGCAGTCAGAGGACGGAGTGCTCTAGTGGGCCACGTCCATGCCACATGTCCATCCTTGATATGAGTGAGTTCCACCCAAGGCACACAGATCCCCAAAGAATAGTGTCTGAACGAGGTAGCCCAGGTCCTCATCGTGAGTGCATTGTCCTTGAACTTTGAGTAACGCACTCGACCAGGAGACCTCACGATTCCTGACTTCCTCAATTCCATTAACGTTCATCTTCATTCCTTGGTAGCCACCCACTCCCCAGGCCATACCTGGGATATGAAACACCTCCCAACCCTCCTCTGTCCCCGCTTTTGTCCTCCCTCCGCCCCCGTCCTTGACCCAATCTGGATCTCCAGACCCCCTCAGCCTTCCCAAAACTCCTAATTCCTAACCCTCTACCTTTTCTTTTTTTTTTTTTTTGCGGTACCAGGGATTGAACGCAGGGGCGTTCTACCTCCGCGCTACACCCCCGGCCCTATTTTTTATACTTTATTTTGAAACCGGGTCTCACAAAGTTGTGGAGGGCCTCACTAAGTAGAGAGAGAGAGAGACAGGGAGAGAGAAAGAGAGAGAGAGAGAGAGAGAGAGAGAGAGCTGAGGCTGGCCGAGAACCCGGATCCTCCGGTCTCGGCCTCCCAAAGTACTAGGATTACAAGCATGCGCCACCACGCCCGGCTCTACCTTTTCATATGATTATCCTACCTCACTCACTATGTCCCATCTTCTAAGTCACCAGCCCTCTTCCTTATGTTCTTTCCCTCCTAGACCCCATATTCAAACATTTCAACTACCCTCATAACCCCTCTGGCCTTTCCACCCTCGCACCCCTGGATCAGTCCAAATGGGAGGTTTGGGTTTTGGTTTTCTGCTAGTGGGCTCACCGACCACTCTGGGTACGATCATGCGATGTACCAATTGACCAGTTAAGCATCTAAGGTAAGGACAGTGACTTAGCCTAATGCCTTTCACATTTCGATTGCCGATCTCCATCTGTGAGATCTGGGCGGGGGCGTGCAGGCCTAACCAGCCCGCAGGTGAGGCCGAAGCTGCCCATCTTCAGAGTGCACCGGGAGCCCCTCGGCTTCGACATTCATTTACCTCTGTGCTCCTCAGTGACCCTCAAGGTAAGTCCCGCCAAAGATTATCAGGTCTCTTCCAGGGAGTTTCTGATTCAGTGGGTATAGATTGGAGGCCAAGCGGGTGCGTAATCTTACAAGTTCCAGATGGCTCTTATCTCTTGGGATGGTTGAGAAATAGGCTCTCTCGTGTCATCTGGCTTGAATGATTTGTTTTGGCTTCCAGTCCTTCTCTGTTGTCTACAAGTTCCTCCCCTTCCTCGTCCCCCTCACCCTCAGCAGGTGAGCTGGCCCCTACCTCACAGAGAAAACTCAGGTGACTTAGCCTGGGCGAACTCTTCTGCCTACAGATTTGACTTATGTCCCCTCTTGTTTATGTTCCTTTCCCTCCGATCTTGGAGAAAGAGGCACCTCCTCCACCTTCGCCATCCCACCTCCTTTTCTCAGCCCTGTGTTCTACAGCAGCTCCCTCCTATGCAGTGTCTTCAAGCCCTCCACTCTCCTGGCCCCTTCTCTGCCTATAGGAAAACCTCTGTCTTCTTATGCCTTATCTTTCCTATCCCTTCATCGCCAAGCTGTGTGTGTGTATGTGTGTGTGTGTGTGTGTGTGTGTGTGTGTGTG
>PVJS01048827.1:0-14887 GCA_004027185.1 Glis glis
GCCGCCGCCGCCGGCCGAGCCTCCCACGCCCCCCGAGATGGTGTGCAAGCGGAAGGGGGCCGGGGTCCCCGCCTGCACCCCTTGCAAGCAGCCCCGCTGCGGCGGCGGGGGCTGCGGCGGCGGCGGCGGCGGCGGCGGCGGGCCTGCGGGAGGAGGCGCCTCGCCGCCGCGGCCCCCCGACGCTGGCTTCTGCCAGGGCCCGGAGCAGTCCCCGCAGCCGCTGTGCCCCCCGCCCTCCTCTCCCACCTCCGAAAGCGCCCCCATCGAGGCCGGCGGGGACGCGGTCCGAGCCGGGGGCACCGCCCCCTCGTCCGCCCAGCAGCAGCGTGAATGCGGCGACGCGGATTGTCAGGAGCCCCCCGAAAACCCCTGCGACTGTCACAGGGAGCCGCCCCCCGAAACCCCAGACATCAACCAGCTGCCGCCGTCCATCCTGCTTAAGGTGGGTCTGGGCGAGAGGCGCGGGGAGGTTCACTTTTCCCCAACCCGGGCCCCCGCCCCCGAGGTTCTCTCTCTCCTCCCCCTGTGCGTAGAGGAGGGGGTTCCCTGACAGCTGGGGGACGGGCGGAGGGGAGGCTGGAAAGCCGCTTGGGCCCATGCGTATGGTCTGTTTTTTGAAGTAGAAGAACTTGGAGCCTGCTGAATGCTTTTAATAGCTTAGGTCTGTTACCCACAATTCAAGGGACATCTATGAGAGTCCCAACCCACTGGCTTAGAAACTATTCCTAGGTTTTCTTCGAAAAAGGTTTTCTTTAACCAGCTGAACAATTTATACTTAGTTGGTAAAGGCTTCACATATTAGTATTTCAAAGTCTTCAAACAGTTGTTTCAAGTTTGACAGCTGCTAGTTAATGTCAGTAGCAATTTTATTGAGCATTCACTATGATCAGCCACTGTGCCAGAGCTTTATGTACGTATCTCGTTAATTCCTCCAATTCATGCTGGGAGACAAATACTGTTAATCATTATTTTATATTAGAAGAAGCTGATATTTGAATGTTTGGGCCAGAAAGCTTACAGTAGGGAGTCAGGCAGAAGTGGTCTTTGCTCCTGTGGAGCTAAGTCCTATAGAGCTCAAAGTGTTTGAATGGCTTGTACAAGGTCACATAAAGTAAAGGGCAGATCTAGGTCTTGAACTAGGTAATTTAGGCCAGCTTGACTTAAGTTTCTGCTATATTGTTTTCCAACATAAAAGCATACAGATTACTAGAAGGTAATGATAGATTTGTTTTTTGATTGGGGAGGTGGCTGAGTGGAGAAGAGTTGAGTGCCCTGTGGGAACTTTGTGTCACTTTTAGTTACTAAGTAAAATTTGCAGTTTTGTCAATACTAGTGATAAACTTTAGTTATGTGATAGTTTGTATTAAGTTTTTATTAACCTCTTTTGCCCTTGTTTTCCTTCTTCAACCTCAATCATCCCTTTCTGGAGCTTAATAAATATAAACCTCTTTTTTCAGTGTGGATGATATTTAAGACTAGCTAGAGATAACCTTGATAAGAAATTGGCTATTTTTTTTTGTTTGTTTGTGGTACTGGGGATTAAACCCAGAGACATTCTTCCACTGAGCTACACCCCCAGCCTGAGTTTATTTCTTATTTGGAAACAGGGTCTCGTTAGGATGATAAGAGTCTCACTACTTGCTGAGGTAGTCCTCCAGCCTGTGATCCTCCTGTCTCAGCCTCCCAAGTACAGGGATTACAGGCGTGGTACCACAAACGGCTCAGAAATTGGCTACTTTTATTGTTACGGAAGTAACTGTTATGAGTTACAGTTATTGTCATCAGTATACTGCCTGTGATTAGACTTTTTGCATATTTATAATTCTGTGTTTGGATTTGTTTTACTGTGATATTACGGTTCTTGTGAATAATATAGCAAAGGAGTGGGAAAGCTGACACTTTTTTTTTTTGGTGGTACTGGGGATTGAACTCAGGGGCAGTCTACCTCCTAGCTATACCCCCACCCCTATTTTTATTTTTATTTATTTTTATTTTTTGAAATAGGGTCCTGCTAGGTTGATGAAAGTCTCACTACTTGCTTAAGGCTGTCCTCGAACCTGTGATCTTCCTGTTTCAGCCTCCCCAGTACTGGGATTACAGGCCTGTGACACCACGCCCAGCTGAAAGCTTACATTTCCTTGTGTCAGATTCTGATGATTTAACTATTCTGAAGGTATATTTGTTGGAGGAGTAATTGCTTACTCTGTGTATGCAGGGGGTGTACTTTAGGGTAGAGGAACATTATTGTCTTTTAAATCACTGGATGGCCAGGCGTGGCACGCCTGTACTCCCAATACTTGGGAGGCTGAGACAGGAGGATCACAGGTTCAAGGCCAGCCTCAGCTACTTAGTGAGGCCCTCTGCAACTTAGTGAGACCCTGTTTCAAAATAAAGAATAAAAAAAATAGGGCTGGGGGTGTAGCTCGGAGGTAGAATGCCTCTGGGTTCAACCCCCAGTACCACACACACAAAAAAAATCACTGGATGACATGGATAAATAAAATATCAAAAAATATTTGGATGCTGGATGTGGTGGTGCACGCTTGCAATCCCAGTACTTGGGAGGCTGAGACAGGAGGATCGCAGGTGAGGCCCTCCATAACTTAAGTGAGACCCTGTTTCAAAATAAAGCATAAAAAATAAGGCTAGGGGTGTAGTTCGGAGGTGAAATGCCCCTGGGTTCCATCCCCAGTACTGCAAAAAAAAAAAAAAATTGGTATAGAAGTTTCATTACTGTCTTAATTGGCAAATATGACTGTGTAAAAACAAACCAAAACAAAAACTAGGTGCTTTCCTTTTTCTTTCTTTTTTTTTTTTTGCAGTGCCGGGGATTGAACCCAGGGGCGTTCTACCTCCGCGCTTCACTCCCGGCCCTATTTTTTTATCCTTTATTTTGAAACCGGGTCTCACCAAGTTGTGGAGGGCCTCACTAGGTAGAGAGAGAGAGAGAGAGAGAGAGAGAGTGAGCTGAGGCTGGCCTCGAACCTGGATCCTCCGGTCTCTGCCTCCCAAAGTACTGGGATTACAAGCGTGCGCCACCACGCCAGGCTTTTCCTCTTTCTTTCTAAAACATTATTTCGCCGGGCATGGTGGCGCACGCTTGTAATCCCAGTACTTGGGTGGCTGAGACAGGAAGATCGCAGGTTTGTGGCCAGCCTCAGCAATTTAGTGAGGCCCTCTGCAACTTAGTGAGACCCTGTTTCAAAATAAGAAGTATAATAGGGCTGGGGGTCTAGGTCGGAGGTAGAATGCCCCTGGGTTCAACCCCCAGCACCAAAACAAAACAAGACAAAAAAAACATTATTTCATGACATTAAAAAAAAGAGAAAGGACATGATCTCATAATAAAGAGAAACCCAATGGAAAAATCTATTCTATCTACTACATTGTTCTTTTTTATATTTTTATTGTGGATTGTTGAAAACCTGGTCTAAATTACATTTAGAAATTGCCCATGGACTTGCCCTGTTGTGTTAGAGTTTTTGGACATGTTATGTAGATTTCTGTTTTTGAGGGGTACTGGGGATCGAACCCAGAGGCATTCTATCTCCAAGCTACACCCCCAGTCCCATTTTATTTCTTTATTTGGAAACAGGGTTTCACTAGGGTTCTGAGAGCCTTGCTAAGTTGCCGAGGCTGGCTTTGAACCTGCGATCCTCCTGTCTCAGCCTCCCAAGTACTGGGATTACAAGCGTGCGGCACCACACCCGGCTGTCATGTAGATTTCTATTCCTTGTATTAGAAACTTGAATAAAGATTTCTCTGAGTCTCATGGTCCTAGTGGAATTCACCATGAAGTGAGTTGGACTGTCTGGGATGCATTGAAATAAAGATATTTAGCCGGGCGTGGTGGCGCATGTTTGTAATCCCAGTACTTGGGAGGCTGAGATAGGAGGATCGCAGATTCGAGGGCAGCCTCAGCAACTTAGGCCCTCAGCAACCTAGTGAGACCCTGTTTCAAAATAAAGAATAAAAAAGGGTTGGGGGTGTAGCTCAGAGGTCGAATGCCCTTGGGTTCAATCCCCAGTACCACACACACACACACACACACACAGAAAAAAGAAATAGAGATATTTTTCAGTGTCTGCCAACTCAAATAGAACTTTTGCGGGCAGAGGCTCTGTGCATATGTATCTTGTTCATTGCTCGATCTTCTCCCCTAAGTCCGGTGCCTGGTATATACTGTAGTAGCACTCAATAAATATTAATGAACCAATGAATAACCAGGTGTTCACAGAGTCTGGGCTAAGACTCTTGGTGACAATACCACACTGAGAAGGTTCTAAGGAATGTTCCTGTTTGACTTGAATTACCATTGTTTAAGCCATAGTAGAGCCATGTGATGGTGTAAGGTTCTGATCTGCTTTTGGTATGGGCTTGGCTTGGAGAAGAGACAGTGGAACTATGACAGCTCCCCTCACCCCCTGCCCTGTATTAGGTTGTTGTATAGAGAGGCATAGATCCATCATTGGAAAATGTTCTTAAAAGTATGCCTCACTCCCTATAAAGTTGCTTCATCTTTTGTATTAGTAAATTACTATAATTGTTAAAAAATGAGGGACCGGGAGAAAAGTTGGGAATTGAGATATGAGGAAATACGGTTTAAGGGATGCTTTTGGGAAAGCTACCATGTACTTGCCCAGTTTTTTCCAGATATGGAAAGAAAGAAAAACTATATTGCTCTATAGGTTGATTTTGGCTCAATATCAACAAGATTTTACTTTTACATAATACATGCTCCGTGCTGTGAAACATATATAATATGAAGGTAAAGCCAAAGTTTGCCTTGCCTTCACCCCTATCTTACCATCTAGTATCCTCTTCGGAGGTAACCAACCACTACTAACAATTTAGATTGTTTTTCTGAATTGGCACTGCCCAGCACATTAGCCACTAGCTATATATATTTAATTTTTGTGTGTGTGTGTGGTACTAGGGATGGAACCCAGGGGCATTCTACCTCTGAGCTATACCCCCAGCCCTATTTTATTCCTTTCTTTTATTGTCGGTACCAGGGATTGAACCCAGGGGCATTCTGCTGCTACAACCCCAGCCCTATTTTTCTTCTTTATTTTGAAACAGGGTCTCATTAAAGTTGTGGAGGGCCTCACTAAGTTGCTGAGGCTGGGCACACCTGGCCATATATTTAAATTTAAAGTAGTTAAGTACAATTTAAAATTCAGAACATTTCAAGTTAGCATTATAGTTTCCTTCATTCTTTTTAACTGCTGCTTAGTATCACATAGTATTTATATTGTATTTTTCTGTTAAGGCATGTTTCCAGTTTTTTTTTTTTTTTGCTACTGAGAACATTGGCTATAGATGTTTTCTACACACATGCCATATTTTTCGAGGGTAGATTTCAAGAAGTAGAATTTCAGGGTTGAAGAGTGTGTATATTTGGAATTTTAGAAAATCCTTTCTAACAGTTAGTGGTCTAAAAATGGAATGAATTCTTTGAAATACTTTTACTGGAAATTCTAATTATGTAATGTCAGAACAGGAAGACATTTTTTAGGTCATCTGGTCACAGAACTCTTAATGCATGTAGAACGGTAGTGGGGATTGAACCCAGGGGTGTCCTACCCCTGAATTAACCCCCCAGCCCTATTTTATGTTTTATTTTGAACAGGGTCTCACTAAGATGCTGAGCCTGATTGGCCTGGAATCTAGGATCCTCCTGTCTCAGCCTCCCAAATACTGGGATTATAGGCGTGCACTACCACCCTGCCCCGTTTACCCTGATATTTTAGTGAATGGCAGACCCTGGGCTGGGTCCCAGCTCATTGTTTTCAGGTGTAGAGGTGTTGTTAACAAACTGCTTAAGAGGGCCCAAATACTCAGGGATTTTATGTAAGGGATTGCTGAATTGTGGGGGACTTATGCCAGATAACTTCTAAACCACTGATTCAGAAGCTAATTTTGTAATTGGGTCTGTAAGATTGAGTTGTGGTCTTTAAATATAAGAAATTTGAGAAGCAGAGAGTGCCTCTTCAAAGGTCAGCTCTGGGAGTAGCATTTTTCTTAAGTACTTAAACCTGTTACAGTTGGTCTTTGGTTACTGGATTGTTTTGGATCAGACAAGCTACTTTCAGTCTTTGCTACTTGTTGCCTTTATAACTTTAAGCAACTCTGCCTACTAACATCACAATTAGATTTTTATAATGGGGGCACCACTGTGCAACAATTTCATCTAGTTACTGTTTGAGCTACTGGGTATCTTGAGATCTGAATTTAAATATTCAAGACTCTGTGTTTAGAATATTTTGCTCTTTGTCAGCAGCCCTATTTCTTTCCAAAATAAACTAGGTAGGAGATCTAAAATCTGTCATTACCTTTAGAAAACTATCTCACAATGCATTCACCCCTGATAATGTCAGTAGACAGTCAATCTTTATTGTTACAGATTTATTGCCAACAGGTTGCTATAGTGGTCAAGGCAGAGTTTTATGAGAGAAATGTGCTTTGGAGGAAAGCTTATGTACCTACCTACTTTTTTCTAGATGTGAAAACAGGGATGAAAGCACAAGGAAATGAGAATCAGGGAAGAAAAATAATACCTCTTCTTAAAGATTTGAGTGTAGGTTACTATATATATATATATATATATATATACACACACATATACATGCACCATTTCAGAAATGTTTGATTTAAGTCTCCAGTTAACACATTACCTTCAGAACGGATGTCTCTGGTGTTCTAGGGATGATTTTAATGCTGAAATGGAGGGTCTTTAGAAAATCAACTTTCTGCTGGGCGTGGTGGCACAGGCTTGTAATCCCAGTACTTGGGAGGCTGAGACTGGAATGATCCGGGTTCATGGCCAGCCTCAGCTACTTAGTGAGGCCCTGTTTCAAAATAAAGGACAAAAAATAGGACTGGGGGTGTAGATCGGAGGTAGAATGCCCCTGGGTTCAATCCCTAGTACTAAAAAAAAAAAAATCAACTTTCTATTTTTTTCCCCCGAGCTACACCCCCAGCCCTATTTTTAATTTTATTTTGAAACAGGGTCTGCTAGACTGATGAGTCTCACCACTTGCTGAGGCTGTCCTCGAACCTGCGATCCTCCTGTCTCAGCTTCCCAAGTACTAGGATTTCAGGTGTGCACCATCATGCTGGGCAAGAAAGTCAACTTTCTAAATAAGCTTTATTTGCAGAAGGATGCCAAGTGGTCTTGATCAACTTAATTAGGTAACCAGAAAATGAGATTTGTTTACTTTTTATGTAAGAATTCCATCAGTTTTAGTGCGTTGTAACTGTCAAGGGGTAACCTTGAGCCTTTCTTTGTCAGCTTGGGGCACCAAGTTATATAAATGAGAGGGAAAGGAAAGAGGGTAAGTGAAGTCAAGAATGGACACATTTCATATTAGCATAGCATATTCTCAAACAGTTGCTTAGCTTTGGCCAAATATCCTATTTTATGCTTATCACCCACTTATTTTAGCCTTTTTAAAATCTAGATCCATGTGGATTTAGTCCATGATGTGTGGATTTTAACAGTCATCTTGCTTTTGCAAAAGAGAAAACTGACATTCAAATAAAGTAATAATCAAAAGGCAGACATGTTTCGAACAAGGTGCTGCTCAGTTCCAATTAACATGCCCCACGTAATATTTGTTAAGGGAGAAATTAGCCCTTTAAGACCATATAGTCCTTTAACCTTTAACAAATGATCTTGTCACCAGAAATCTTTTCTCTTCCTCAGCTATAAAATGAGAATGAGAAGCCGGGCGTGGTGGCGCACGCTTGTAATCCCAGTACTTGGGAGGCGGAGACCAGAGGATCCGGGTTCCCGGACAGCCTCAGCTACTTAGTGAGGCCCTCCGCAACTTTGTGAGACCCGGTTTCAAAATAAAGGATAAAAACAGGGCCGGGGGTATAGCGCAGAGGTAAAACGCTCCTGGGTTCAATCCCCGGTACTGCAAAAAAAAAAAAAAAAAAAAAAAAAGAGAATGAGCATAAAAATATCCACAAGAGAGGGACTTGAATCTAAGACTACATGAAGAGTTTAGTGAATCCTTTACACACACACACACACACAGCATAACCCTGATAAAATTGCCCAAGGCTGTTTGGGCCCTAGAAATTGGCTAAAAGTAGATGAAAAATTGGTAAGCATTTATTCTTAGGAAAACTGTTGGAGATTTATGTAAGAATAGTAGAAATCTACAGCATTCTTGCATGGGGCCCCTACTGTGCTCTCCTGCCCCAGCACTTTTGGAAAAAAGTGTAGTTTAGAAAATCAGCACCTTTTCTTTTGGAGGTCTGTCATTTTGGGACAGTTAGTAAAAGCCTATATTTGTCAACTGAAAGTGATGAACTTGTTAGGAAAATAACAAGGAAATCCCACATATATGCTAGTCTGAGGTTGTGGTGCCAGTTGGATGTGTGGAGATTAGATAAACAGGCAGACCCTAGAAATGAGAGAATCATGAAGGGATAATCTCTCCACATACCTGTTTATTGTAAAACTATGCCCATGTGTGTGTGGGGGTGTGTGGTGAGAGGCAGAGCAGAAAGCAAGGTTCAAGGCAAATTTAAGAATTGGTCAGAGCCAGGTGTGGTGGCACACGCTTGTAATCCCAGTACTTGGGAGGCTGAGACTGGAGGATCGCAGGTTTGTGGCCCAGCCTCAGCAATTTAGTGAGGCTCTTAGCAACTTAGCGAGACCCTGTTTCAAAATAAAAAATAAAATAGGGCTGGGGGATGTAGCTCAGAGGTAGAATGCCCCTAGGTTCAATCCCTTGTACCATTAAAAAAAAAAAAAAAAAAGAAAAGAACTGGTCAAGCCTCAAATGAATATACCCTTTCTAACCCACATACAGATTGATGCATACCTTTGCCATATAACAAGCTGAAAACACATTCAAGCGAAAAGCAATTCAGACACAGGGTTACTTTTTTAGGAAGTCGGGCTAAGAAATATAAATAAGAACTAAAACCTGAGCAGAGGTATTCACACTGTAGAGAACAGAAATTCTGTAGTTTGAGACTAGTTAGGTGTAAAATAAAAAGGCTCTGAAAAATAAATCAAATTCTACAATTACTACAATGAATGTCTAGTTTTTAACAAAAACATTTGAGACATGTAGAAAGAAAAATGTAACTATATGAGAAAAAAGACAGCAGTTAATGGAAATTAACTCTGAATGGGCCCAGATATTAGACTTAACAAAGACTTCAAATGTCTATTACAAATATAATGCTAAAATAATGAGAGCAAACATTATTCAAATAATTATAAGAGAGTTGGTAACATTAATCCAACAAATGGGAAACTCAATAAAGAGATGGAAACTAGTTGGGCGTGGTGGCACACATGGTAATCCCAGTACTTGGTTGGTGAGACAGGCGGATCATAGGTTTGAGGCCACCTTCAGCAATTTAGTGAGACCCTGATTTCAAAATAAAAAGTAAAAAGGGCTGGGGATGTAGCTAGGAGATAGAATACCTCTGAGTTCAATCATCAGTACCAAAACCAAAACAAACAAAACTGTTTTTTTTTTTAATTTTTGATGCTATCATAAGTAGATGTGTTTCCCTAACTTTACCTTTACATTTTTCATTGCAAGTGTATAAAAATATTTAATAGTTCTTAAGTTTATTTTTGTGTTTATTCTCTAAGATTTCCTATATATAAGATCATGCCATCTGTGAATAGAAATCGTTTTGATTCTTACTTTTCAATCTGGATACTTTTTATTTATTTTCCTTGCTTAATTGCCCTGGCCAGGATCTCCAGCACAGTGTTTCATAGAGGTGGTGACAGCGTCCATCCTTACCTTGTTCCTGATCTCACGGGAGAAATTTTAGTTTTCACTGTTACATAGGATGCTAGCTGGTGGATGGCGGTGGGTAGATTCAATTTTCAGGGAGAAGAGATGCTCTTTTATTTTTAGATTTTGGAGTGTTTTAATCAAGAGAAGGTGTTTTATTTTATTGAATGCTTTTTCCTCTATTAACTGAAATGATTATTTTCTTAGCCTTCATTTTATTAATATGGTGCATTCCATGTTTGTTTTTTCCCTCACATGTTGGATTACCCTTGCAATCCTGGGAAAAATCCCACTTGGCCATGGCACATATAGTCCTTCTTTTACTAATACTGCTGGGTTTAGTTTGCTGACTGTGTGTGTGTGTGTTACTGGGTATTGAACCCATGGGCATGGGCATTCTACCTCTGAGCTACATCATCAGTCCTTTTTTTGTTTTGAAACAGGGTCATGCTAGGTTGCTGAGAGTTTCGCTACATTGCTGAGACTGTTCTCAAACCTGCAATCCTCCTGTCTCAGCATCCCAAGTACTGGGATTACAGCCGTGTGCCACCATACCATGCTTAGTTTGCTAATACTTTGTTGAAGATTTTGCATTTATACTCACAAAGGACATTGGACTATGGTTTTCTTTGATTTCTTCATTTGGCTTTGGTATCAGGGCCTTATTGAATGAGTCAGGAAGTGACACCTGCTCTAATTTTTAGAAGAATCTAAGAAGGATTGGTAGCTGGGCATGGTAGCAGACACCAGTACTTGGGAGACTGAGACAGGAGAATTGCAGGTTCATTACTAGCCTCAGCAACTTATTGAGGTCTTCTGCAACTTAGTAAGACCCTGTTTCTAAATAAAAAATAAAATAGGGCTGGGGATGTAGCTCAGAGGTAGAATGCCCCTGGGTTCAATCCCCAGTACCATACACAAAAAAGGAAGGATAATTAATTGAATTCTTCTTTAAACCTATTGTTCTTTAAACCTATCACCAGTGAGGTCATCTAGTCCTTATAACTGTAAAGACCTATATTATCAAGAGGTAACAGCTTTCAGGTGAGGGTTCACAAGCTATACAAGGCAGGCAGGCTGTAAATGCTAAAATTTTGTTTTTTGGGCTATTTGAAGATAATTGGAAATGTAAAAATTTGAGTTTGGTATGAGTGTGCTTTTGAGCTAATGAGTCTCAGCCTCCTGTGAAGAAATAACCTAGTGGCAATACACAGAGGTTATCTTTGGCTCATTTATATAACACTTCTTTTTTTTTTTCCAGTACGAGGGATTGAACCCAGGGGCATTCTACCTCTGAGCTCCACCCCCAGCCCTATTTTTTTTTTATTCTTTATTTCGAAATGGGGCCTCACTAAGTAGCTGAGACTGGCCACGAACCTGTGATCCTTCTGTCTTAGCCTCCCAAGTATTGGGATTACAAGGGTGTGCCACAACGCCCGATTTATACAACACTTCTGCCTGCTTTAATCCTCTGTTTAATCCTTGTAATGAATTTTGCATTTTAATTATTGTACTCCAGAATTTTTATTTGGTTTGTTTCCATAATGTCTACGTTTTATTAATATTCCCTATTTGATGACCTGTCTCTGTTTGATTCTCATGGTTTCCTTTCGTTCTTTCTCTCTCTCTCTCTCTCTCTCTCTATATATATATATATATATTTTTGCAGTGCTGGGCATTGAACTGAGGGCCTCATGCATGCTAGTCAAGAGCCTTTCCACTGAACTACACCCCAGCCCTCCTATAGTTCTTTGAACATGGTTTCCTTTAGTTCTTTGAGCCTGTCTTAATTGTTGATTTATTGAATTTGTCTCAAAAGTCCAATATCTGGGCTTCCTCATAGGCAGTTTCTGTTAATTTATTTCTGTGGGTGGGCCATGCTTTTTTGTTGTTTGAGTGTCTCTCATGCATGCACACACACACACAAACACACACACACACACATAACATTTTATTACATATATAGTTTGCTATATATGTAATATATATTTTATTTTACATATACTTTAAACTGGGCAGTGCAAATATTACAATGTGGCAACTCTGGAAATCAGATTCTCTCCCCTGCGTGGATTTATTGTTGCTGCTTGTGGTTGCTGCTGTTTGTGTTCCTTCTAATGTATGTAGCCACTGAGGTCTCTGGTTAGCTTAGTGATTCAGTAGTGATTCCACAGAGGTTTTCTTAAGTGCTGAAACTCAGCTGCCTTTTTCCTAAATGTTTTCCTTGTTGCTATAAACCTTTTATTAGTCTCTAAAAGTTTATTTATTTTTTTGGTACTGGGGCTTGAACCCAGGGGTGTTCTACCTCTAAGTTACACCCCCAGTCCTATTTTGTTTTTTATTTTGAAACGGTCTCACTAAGTTGCTGAGGGCCTCGCTAAGTGCTGAGGGTCTCACTAAGTGCCGAGGGTCTCACTAAATTGCTGAGGCTGGACTCAAACCTGAGATCCTCCTGTCTCAGCTTCCCCAGTACTGGGATTACAGGCGTGTACTACCATGCCCAGCAGCTTCTAAAGTTTATGATACAATTGATCTTGACAGTTTTTGTAAATGTACCTGTTTTGTAATTCCTTTTGTCATTTTTGCTGATAGCCTCTTACACTTTTAAATAACCCATTCATCAAGGAAGATACCACAAATATTTTGAACTGAATGAAAGTGAAAAGCATATCAATATTTATGAGATGCAACTAAAGCAGTGATTAGAAGGAATTCATAAATTGGGTATGGTGGCACATGCTTGTAATCCCAGTACTTGGGAGGCTGAGACAGGAGGATCGCAGGTTTGAAGCCATTCTCAGCAATTTAGTGAGGCTTTCAGCAATTTGGCAAGACCCTGTTAACAAAATAAAAAAATAGAATAGGGCTGGGGGTGTAGTTTAGAGGTAGAATGCCCCTGGGTTCAATCCCCAGCAGCCCTCCCCCCCCACACACACAGGATGGAATTTATAGCTTCAAGTGCATTTTGTATAAAAGCAGGAGTCACATGCTATAGCCCTAGGCAGGCCAAATCTGCTGCCAGGTTTTATAAAGTTTTATTGGCACACAGCCATGCAAAAATGAGTGTGTAGGGCTGTGTGCTAATAAAACTTTATTTTGTTTTTTGGCTGGAAAAATGGAATTTCTGTTACATACAGCCACTTGGGCAGTTGTATAGATTTTTATGGCTGGGGCTGCTTCCATGATGAAGTGGTAAGAAAAAAGTAGTAAGTCCTTGGATATTCTTTGGACCACAGCGTTCCCTTCCCTGTTTCTTTTGACCAGAAATATGAATTCACTCTTTGGGTTTAAGGTTCCTGCACAGCTGTCATATCGCAGCTCTGCTACTGAGGCAGTATTTGGAACCTGTCCAGTAAGGAGAAAAGAGAAAAAGGAAAGAAAAGCAAGCAAACAAGTGACGATTCTTCTTACATTCTGTCTTGCAGAGGCACATTTGCCTGGTCTTCTATCCAGAAAGATGGACTTTTCTCTGAATTTTTGTTGGTTATATCTGCTGTTACATTTCTACACAGGGGCCCACCCTGAATTGTAAGCTTAGGGGATACAAGGAAAAAACAAAGCAAATCCAGGAAACTCATTGCCATTATTTTTTTTTTTGCTCATCTTCAGATTTTTGCTCATCTCTGCAGTCTATTCATTATTAACTTTTTAGAGTCCTGAGGAATTGCTTTTAATATGTTGTCCAGAGGTTTTAGTTGTGAGGAGTGCATACAAATTAGCTTGTAAGTAGGTTTACTCTGTCATTGCTGATGTTGGAGGCACATTCATTAGGTGATTCTTATGTATATGCTATACTTTTTACAAGACCCTTTGGGGGAATAAAAGTGCTTATGAAGGGAAGGCAATCATTTTCCAAAGGTTCAAGATTTAAACATGATAGATATTCTAGTTTATATGTCCACAGCTTTTGATTGTAAAGAGGTAAGCCATTTTAGGTCATAGTTATGATAGTTATGATATATCCTACTTACTATATTCTAGAAGCTTTATCTATACTCTTTAATCCTCACAATAACCCTATTAGGTAAATGTTATATTATCCCAAATTAAAGTTATGGAAATTGAGGTACAAGAGGTTAGGTAATTTGCCCAAGGTTATGTAGGTAACAAATGGTAAAGCCATGGTTCAAGCCTAAGACAAGGCAATCTGTATTAGAGTCTGTGTTCTCTTTAATTTTTCACTTATTATTATGGAAACTTTCATACACAAACCAAAGCAAAAAATAGTATTGCCTCCCCTACCAGTTATCCTTAACCCAGTTTTAACTGTCCTTAGTGTTCAGCCTTCTGTGTTTTAATGTTTCACCAACTTTTTTTTTTCTTTTTTGTTTTGAAATAGGGTCTTGCTAAGTGCTGAGGGTCTAAGTTACTGAGGCTGGCCTTGAACCTGTGATTCTCCTCTACTGGGATAATAGGAATGTACCACTATGCCTGGCTTTTTCTTTCCAATAAAGAATCTGGGAACATAGTCTCGATATCATACTCATTTTTTTTTTTGGCGGTACCAGGAATTGAACCCAGGGGCATTCTACCTCTGAGCTACACCCTTTTTATTCTTTATTTTGAAACCAGGTTTCACTAAGTTGCGGAGGCATCACTAAGTAGCTGAGGCTGGCCGCGAACCTGGATCCTCTGGTCTCAGCCTCCCTGGTACTGGGATTACAAGCATGCGCCACCATGCCCGGCTCCTCATTTATTATTTTAGCAATTAACACTAAAGTATCTAAAATAGATACTAGCTTTTAAAAATAATGTAATGACAATATCAACATAACCACAGTATAATCATAACCTAAAGAGTGAAAAATAATTTCCTTTCAATCATATATCTATTTTTTTTTTTTTTTTGCGGTACCGGGGATTGAACGCAGGGGCATTCTACCTCTGCGCTACGCCCCCGGCCCTATTTTTTTTATACTTTATTTTGAAACTGGGTCTCATGAAGTTGCGGAGGGCCTCACTAAGGAGAGAGAGAGAGAGAGAGAGAGACAGGGAGAGAGAGGGCAAGAGAGCTGAGGCTGGCCGCGAACCCGGATCCTCCGGTCTCCGCCTCCCAAAGTACTGGGATTACAAGCGTGCGCCACCACGCCCGGCTCAATCATATATCT
>PVJS01048828.1:0-14906 GCA_004027185.1 Glis glis
GAAAAAAGACACTGGGCAGAGATAGAGGAAGAGACTCAGCTCTGAGCTGAAATTCCAGTTCTGCCGTTTACCAGCCAGGTGACCTGGGGCTTGACCTCTTTGAGGGTTCATTTTATCATCTGTAAAATGGGGCCAATAATTACTAATAACTTCCTCGCGGGGATTGTACGAGGAGGAACTCTATTGAGAAACAATATCTTGCTCAAGGTCAGTGAGTGAAGAAGGGTCGGAGCCAGGATCTGGAAGAGGCTGCTCCCACCCAGACCCCCCACATTCCATCCACACCCCGCCCCCAGCACCATGAAGATCCCTCGCCGACTTGCAGCAACATCCCGCATCACCTGCCACGGTCACCTGGCTTTTCAAAAAGATCATCTGCCCGCAAGAGCCGGGCAGAGACTTGTAATCAATTCCCGCTCATTCCTTGGCCTGAGCTCAGTTCAGAAGGCCTAGGGTGGACCCCGGAGGGTCCATGTAACTAGTACCCCAGTTTATCCTGGCGTGGGTGACCTATGGGCCATTGTAGGAAAGAGAATCAGAGGAATTCCTCCTACAAAGAATCACGACCTGATTCTTTGTCTTTGAGACTCTGTATTTCCCACACTGGGCTTGTTTGAAATAAGCGGCTCTGAATTCTCCTGGCGGGACAAGCAGGTTGCACGATTCTAGAATGGTCCACTTGCTCCACGCTGTTCTCTCATTCATCCTGTGTAATGACATCCCTGAGGCAGGCACTTCTACCCTCCCCAGCTTACATGCAAGGAAACTGAGGCACAGAGAGGTTGACTTCCTGGCCCAGAGTCTCCTAGGTAGAAATCCATAGCAGGGCGGGGGAGTGGGGCTCACTCCAGAGTCCCCGAACTGCACCAAACTAAGCCCCATATTTTTGTGTCTGTATTTGTCTTGGGTCCCCGACGGGAGGTGGAAGGGCGCTTCCCACCTGTGGCTCGGATCCGGACCACCTGGCCCCAGGCCTGCAGGGAGCTGCTGTTCAGCCGGATGGTGGAGGCATTGCTCTGGAGGAGGATTAGAGAACGAGGCCAAAATCCTTGGAGTCCACAGGTGGCCGGGAGTGGGTCAGCCTGAAAGAGAGCCACACCCGGGGCCTCTGAGTCCAAGTCAGGTCGCCAGACCTCAGCGGGACAGCGGCTTCTGAGCCCTGGGACCTTCCAGATTTCTCTCTGATTAATGGTCAGCAGGCCCGGCTGGCTTCCCCGGAGGTCAGCCCGCATAGTCAGTCTCCGGCCTTGTTAGGCTGTTTGTTGTAGGTCAAGGTCCCTGGAAGCAGAGGCTGGGAGGGGAATTTATGTGCAGGTCATTTATAAGGGAGAGCTCACAGGGAAACCAGCTGGGGAAGGAAGGAGAGAAGCAGATGAAGGCAGAGAATAAAATGAAAAAAAGAAATGGTTTAAGCCAGGCACGCTGTGGTGCACACCTGTAATCCCAGCTACTTGGGAGGCTGAGACAGGAGGATTGCAAGTTCGAGGCCAGTGTGTGGTAACTTAACGAGACCCTGTCTCAAAATAAAAACCGAAACAAATATTAAAAATTAAAAGGGCACTGGGTGTGGTGGCACACACCTGTAATCCCAGTACTTGGGAGGCTGAGACAGGAGGATCGCAGATTGAAAGCCAGCCTCAACAACTTAGCGAGCTAGGTTCTCAGCAACTTAGCAAGAGCCTGTTTCCAAATAAAAAATTAAAAATAGGACGTGGGGTGTAGCTTGGAGGTGGAATGCCCGAGTTCAATCCCCAGCACCATAAAAAAAAAAAAGCCAGGTGTGGTGATACATGCCTGTTATCCCAGTACTTGGGAGACTGAGACAGGAGGATCAGAGGTTCAAGGACAGCCTCAGCAAGTAGTGAGACTCTCATCAACCTAGTAAGACTCTGTTTCAAGATAAAAATAAAATAGGGCTGGGGGTATAGCTCAGAAATAGAATGCCCTGAGTTCAATCCCCAGCCACACACACACACGAACAAAAAGGACAGGGGTGTAGTTTAGTGGTAGAGGACCCCTGGGTTCAATCCCCAGTACTACAAAAAATAAACAAAACAAAAAAACAAGGAGGGGTTTCGGGGATGTCCAGCAGCTCTGGAGCCTAAGGGGTGCTTCCTTGGGTACAAGGGCTAGACTGTGATCCCCAAACCCGCACACCCTCCATCAACTCTCAGCTAACATTCACTGCACAGCAGCTGGGGAGGGTGAGCCAGCCAGGAAGGGGGTCTTGACAGGGCCACCAACGCATCTGCAGGTCCTCCCCATAGTTTTTGCTCCTTTGTACCCACTCGCCCTCCTGAAAATTCCCTCTTCTAGCTCTGAGACATGTCCCCGACCCTCCTGACCCCCACCGCGTTGGCTCCGTGTGGCCCGGACCCCTTCCTCAGTCCCGGCGTTCGACCCAGGTCTGATCGATCAGAGAGGGAGGCGGTGTCTGTTTCGAGTGGCCGTCCCTGTGCTCACCTTCTCCGGTGAGGTGTCGTCTAAGTACCAGCTGAATGTGGCCGCAGGAGCGTCGTCTCCCAGGGCCACCCTGAGCAGAACGTCTTCGCCGGCATTTGCTGGCCGCCGGCAGTTCCTCTCACAGCTGGAAGGGAGACAGAAGGGCGCGGGGAAGCTCCCTGGGCAGTGTGACCACCAGCCGGGGCTCTGCCCAGCTCTGCCCAAGTCCTTGGAGAGAGCGGGAAGTGGCCTCTCCTAATGAAAGCCACTGCTGCTCCCACCGAAACTAGGGCCTGGCTTTGGTCTTCCATGGAGGGATTTGAGGCTGACGAAGTCCATTTCATTCAAGAGGATGACCCAGGACCCTGAGTTCAAATCCCATCCCAGCCGCCTAGGAACGGCTACCTTGTGCAACTCCCTTCAACTCTCTGAGCCTCAGTTTCCTTGCCTGCAGGGTGAGGGTATAAGAACAGACAACCTCTGCGATTCTTTGAGTACTAATAATGGTAAATAATGCTGTGGTTTTATGACACACATGCCACGCATCAACGATGTCCATGGGTATCAGCACATCCCCTGCTGACAGCAGCCCCGTGAGTGACACATCGGAGTCCCCAGGCACACCGGGCTCGGAGAGCTTATGTGGCTTGTCCCAGGTGGCCCAACTCCTCTGCAGTGGATGGGACACGCACTCAGGTGTCTGGACCTGAATCCTGGGTTTTCCCTGCTCCCTCCCTAGAGCCCCTGCAAGTTCGCTTTGGTATCTGCTGTGTGTTCGATCCATCCCCCCTGGCCCTTTCAGTCTTAAAACTTTGCAGTTCCTCAAATCTTCCTGCTTCTCTCTTCATGTCTGTACTAGTGCAAGCATGCAGGGCGGTCTGCAGTGGGTCCTCCAGACAGACCATCCTCCAACTAACTCTGTGGCTGTGCCGCTGGAGCCTGACCTCTACAGACCGCGATGCCCCACCCCCACACTCTCCGGCTCCCGCTTGGGTCCAGCCAATGGGAGGCACTGATGGAGGACAGGAGGGGGCCAGGAGAGAGGGTGGGACATTTATTCACTGCTCTCCCTGCAGGGCTGCAGGTGGCGGCACCTGTGCTCCTCTAGTCAGCACTCCTGTTGGGCTGTCTTTCTTCTAGTGTTACAGCTCGTGGGGGCTTCCAGACACACCCAGCCCCGCCTGGAAGTCCTAGGAGCAATGGCTTCCCGTTTCACAGCCACCCTGGGTTGTTCCCTCAGCCCCGCCCATCCATCCGGGCCACTTTCTATGGTGGGCCACCTGCTTCCTGCAGGGACCTGGCTGCGCGGCCGAGCTGCCTTGAGCTCTCAACTCCTGCAAAATCCTCGGCGAGCGCCCGAGGCCTCTCTTGCCCTCCTGCGCTGTTCTCTGCTCTGCTAGTGATGTGATCATGTCGCCACCTGCTCAGACTCTTGGGTGGCCTACTCTACAGAATTCTTTGGAAAAAGACTCAAATCTGACATGACCTGCCAGGCTATGCCTGAGCCGGGCCTTCCTAGTCTTCTGGATCCTTCTTGCCCCTTCTCTCCTCCAACCTTGAGGATCCTCTCCTCTTTCACTTCCAGGCCATTCTCTGTGTCTCCCTTCGCCCACTCTGTTTCTCCCCCTGTCCCCTCTCCCTGGCGAAGTTCGAGCCTCCTCCTTCACATCTCTGCTGAGCTCCAGCTCCTGTGGGAAGCCCTCTCTGACCCCAGCCAGGGAAGTTGTCACAGATGTGTGCCATCTCCCTTCATTCCTTTCTCCCATCGTTGCTGATCACCAGGGAGCGACCCCTAGAAGGGTCCCCTGCAAGCGCTGCCCCTACGTAGAGCCAGCCTGAGTTGGCTGGGGTCTGAATGACAACCCTAGAGGGACACACCCACCTGACACGAAGCTGGAGGTCCCGGGGAGCGGACACGTAGAGGCACCGCTCTGCCTCCTTCTCCACACCCTGGCCCCTCAGGATGGCCAGGCACAGGGTGACAGCAGAGTCGGGGGGTGGCAGGCAGGACGGAGGGACCACTAGCTCCCTCTGGTCTGTGTGGATCAGCCGCCTCGCAATACAGTCACTCCACTGAGCCCAGCAACGCCCTGAGCGAGATGGGTAACACTGTTAGCTATGGAACCCTGAACTTGGCACACGTACCCACCTTCTGGTTTTGATGGTTTTTTTTTTTTTTTTGCGGTACCGGGGATTGAACCCAGGGGCGTTCTACCTCCGCGCTACACCCCCGGCCCTATTTTTTATACTTTATTTTGAAACCAGGTCTCACGAAGTTGCAGAGGGCCTCACCAAGTAGAGAGAGAGAGAGAGAGAGAGAGAGAGAGACAGGGAGAGAGAGACAGGGAGAGGGAGAGAGCTGAGGCTGGCCGCGAACCCGGATCCTCTGGTCTCTACCTCCCAAAGTACTGGGATTACAAGCGTGCGCCACCACTCCCGGCTTGATGGGGGTTTTTATTATTGTTGTTTTGCTTTTTTTTTTTTTAACTGGGATGGAACCCAGGGGCATTCTACCTCTGAGCTATGTCCCCAGCCCTATTTTATTTTTTATTTGGAAACAGGGTTTCACTAAGTTGTAGAGGGCCTCCCTAAATTGCTGAGGCTGTCCTTGAACCTGCGATCCTCCTGTCTCAGCCTCCCAAGTACTGAGATTACAAGCGTGGGCCACCACGCCCAGCTTGTTGTTTTTCTGACACACAGTTTTAGTCTTATTATGTTGCCCAGGCTGGTCTCAAACTCCTGGGCTCAAGTGATCCTTCTACCTCATCTTCCCAAGTAGATAGAACTGCAGGCACACAACACCAAACCTGGCTTGGTTTGAGGTTTTTAGAAGAAAGGAGTCAAAACCAGGCATGGTGGTGCATGCCTATAATCCCAATATTTGGGAGGCTGAGACAGGAGGATCAAGGGTTCGAAGCCAGGCTCAGCAATTTAGTGAGACCCTCAGCAAATTAGTGAAACAATGTTTCAAAATAAAAAGGGCCAGGGTGTATCTCAGGGGTAGAATGCCCCTGGGTTCAATCCCTAGTACAAAAGGAAAGAGAAGGGGAGAGGAGAAGGAGTAAGAGGAGAAGGTGGAGGAGGAGGAGAAGGAGGAGGAGGAGGAGGAGGAGGAGGAGGAGGAGGAAGAATAGAGTCAAGACTAACAATATCAATTTCAAACAGAAATTTTGATTTAAAAAAATGCAGCTTGCAGGTTGCAGGAACGGTGCTGCAGAAGGGTGCTTTGGGAAAAGACCCACACTGCACCTGGGTTCTGAGCAAACCTGCAGGACGCGCTCAGCTGGTTTTGCACCAGAGACTTCAATTGATGATCAGGCCGGCCCAGGGCAGGAGAGGCACGGGGAGGACCTATGCCCCAGGAGAAGGCCCAGGGCGGCTTCTCATGGTGTAATGGTCATTCCACAAAGAGGGGGCTGTCCGCAGCTCTGCGTCCCGTGGGGTGCTCTGGGCACCCGGGAGGCCGCACCTCCACCTGAGCTGCTATGTCACTTCCTGCTTTGTGCCGGCCAATGTCTATCTGTCAACACCTCACTCCCCCCTCCCCCAGCGTGCTCCTCATTCATAAGACATGCCCAGGGCTCAAGCTCCACTCAGTTGCCCAAACTCTGCACTTGTGACCTCAATAGTCAAAAAAATGAGAATATTCAGAAAAAATGTCATGACCATGCAGCAATTAATATCAAAAACTGTGAACTTTTGCGTGACCTTTGACTCAGTTAATCCAGTTTTAGAAATTTAGTTCTGAAAGCAACCACAGATGTAAACCAAGATTGAATAATAAAGATGTCCACGGCAGTGTTGTTTATATAAGCAAACAATTGGAAACAACCTAAGTATCCTAAAAGAGGGAACCGGCAAATAAATGATCGTATATCCACTTGGTCTATTGTACAGCTATTATGAAAATCAAGATGGACAAAAGACAGCTGGGCACCGTGGCGCATGGCTATAATCCCAGTACTTGGGAGGTGGAGACAGGAGGATCACAGGTTCAAGGACAGCCTCGGCACCATAGCAAGACTCTCAGCAACTCAGTGAGACCCTGTTTCAAGCTAAACAATAAAATAGGTCTGGGGGTGTAGCTCAGAGGCAGAATGCCCTTGGTTCAATCTCCAGCACCCCTCATTTTTTTGACAAAAGACTCCATGCCATTAAAATATGCAAGATATGTTGTTCAAGAAAAAAAAAAGCAGATTACAAAAGTAATATGCACACTATGAGTGGCATTCATTTTATTTCTAAAGGAATGTAAATGTAGCTACAATATTTCCCTCGAAAACCTGGTGCTACCATCTTGGTTTGTCAAAAAATGCCAGACTGATTCCCCTTCTAGACTCTGCCCAGGATGTACCTGGGGCGGGTGGGATCCTCCCGTGAGGGGAGGAGTATTTCATCACTGACATAGTTTGGAATTGCCAGGACATGGTGCCAATAAAAAAGCAGACTGGCTTTTAGAGTTTTATTCTTGGTTTTAATTCTCTACATCATCACCTCGTCGCCTGCATCTGGGGCCACCCCCTTCCTTGGTTTGCCACGACTCCCCCATTTCCCATTTGCATAGAATTTAGTCTCTGGCACATAAAAAAGTTACACAAGCCGTCGTGCATGAGGAACGTTGGTGTAAAGATGAAGACAAAGGACAGCAAAATCTGACCACAATTCATCATTCTTAGTGAGAAAGGCCAACCCAAGAGCTCTCACACCACCTACCACACGACCAGCGGAAGCGGAAGCCCTCGTCATCGTCTAGCCAGCCCAGGGTGACTGTTGTGAACGGGTCCACGTACATGCTGGGCTCAGCGTACACCTCCATGTCCCCGTTGTCTCTCTGCAGAAGAAGTGGTCCCTGGTGACGAGCCCTTCCACAATCAGCCCAGCCTCGCTGCGGGTGCTACGAGCAGCCCACTTCCACCCTGGGGCAATCCGCGCCAAGAGTGGCCATGAGGTAGGAAACCCAGTCAGAACCTTGAAATTCTTGTTAGTTAGGAATTTAGACTTAAGATAGGAAAAATAAGAATTCCCCTAACCCAACCGGGCGTGGTGGCGCACGCTTGTAATCCCAGTACTTGGGAGGCCAAGACAGGAGGATCTGGGTTCGCGGCCAGCCTCAGCTACTTAGTGAGGCCCTCCGCAACTTAGTGAGACCCTGTTTCAAAATAAAGAATAAAAAATAGGGCTGGGGGTGTAGCTCGGAGGTAGAATGCCCCGGGTTCAATCCCTGGTACTGAAAAAAAGAAAAAAGAATTTCCCTAACCTCTTCCCCCCAGCTGACACTTCAGAAGAAGAAAGACAGGACCAGCCCTCTTTCAAAGTTAATTGAGCCATTCCCTAGGCAACCCTGGAGCCTGGACCTAGGAGTTCTCCCTCATGTAAACAAGAGAGAGCCTCTCTGGGCCATTTACAGAATAAGGGAAGGGGGATGATTTGTGATTTAAGGCTTTTCTGCTTTCTGTATCTCGCTTATGCTAGGTGTAATAAATCTCACACTTAACCCTCCCCTCCCAAAATTAAGAGACTGAGAGTATAAGAAACATGTGAAGCCGGGCATGGTGGTGAACGCTTGTAATCCCAGTACCTGGGAGGCTGAGACAGGAGGATCGCAGGTTCGCGGTCAGGCTCAGCTACATAGTGAGGCCCTCCGCAACTTAGTGAGACCCTGTTTCAAAATCAAGAATAAAAAATAGGGCTGGGGGGTATAGCTTGGAGGTAGAATGCCCTAGGATTCAATCCCCAGTACCGCAAAAAAAAAAAAAAAAAAGAATCATGTGAGCCCATTGTTCAGAGCCCAGTTTCGCAGCAATTTGTTGACTGGGTCTTCACTGGTGAATGAAGAAGCCTGAGTAGCTGATTTCGGCCTCCAGATTTTATCCCGGGGACCAGGCTGTGGGACCGAGCATCCTGCAACAGCCACCGGATGAGGCTTGGAAAGGAGAAAGACCCTGGTTGATCCACCTGGCTGCGTCTCACAGGGCATGGGGTCCGTCGCTCAGGATCTCTGAGTAAGCAACTTTATTCCAAGTGTGGGCTCAGGGCCCACCATGCGTTCATCTGCACAGACAGGGGCCTCTCTGGGCCAGGCCCTGCACTTTCTTCCTGGAGGTACTAGAACAAAGACCCAGCTCTCGCCCTGAAGTTAGGTAGGAAAGACAGGCACCTAGACTGATAATTAAAACTCAGAGCAATAACTGGGCTCTGGTAGAGGCAAGCCGAGGGGATCATGAGAATGAGGAGGAGAGAGGTGGTAGGTTAAGAATGTAGGCCTTAGCAGGGCATGGTGGTGCATGCCTGTAATCCCCGTACTTGGGAGGCTGAGATAGGAGGATCGCAGGTTCACAGCCAGCCTTAGCAACTTAGCAAGGCCCTCTGCAACTTAGTGAGACCCTGTTTAAAAAATTAAAAGATAAAAATAGGACTGGGGTTGTAGCTCAGAGGGAGAATGCTCCTGGGTTCAGTTCCCAGTAACACACAGACACACACACACACACACACACACACACACACACACATACATGAATGTAGGCCTTGGGACCAGCCATATCTCACATCAGGCCTTTAGGCTGTGACCTCTGGGCAGTTTCTAAGTCTCTGAGCATCTGTTTCTCAGAGGGCTTGGTAGCATTTGATTCCTGCGATTGATCTACAAAACGCCATGTCTGTCATAGAGAAGAGGCGCAGAGATGTTACCTCTATAAACTGGACAGTGGAGCCAAGGGACGCTTCCCTGGAGGACAGGCTCCCAGAACAATCAGAGGAGGAGGAGGAGGAGGGAGGGCTGGCAGGGCAACAAGGGAGAGCATGTGGGTTCTAGGAAGAGGGCTTGGCAGGAATGTTCTGGGAGTGGATTCTGGTGGAACTTGTTAAACAGCTCCGGCTCTAGGGCCTCTTGCTGAAGCCTAGAGGGCTTGGCCTGGAATAACACCAGGCTACTGTGGAACTCAACCTCCAGCAGCCTCCTAGTGCCTGAAAACAAAACCCAGACTCTGCCTTGACACCTAAGGCTCCATGTTCTTGGGCCTCTGTCCACCTCTATAATCTCCTACTTCCACCCCCTCCCCCAGCCTCTAGCCACACTGGCTTCAGGCCATTCCCAGACTCCAGCCTTCTCTTCCCACCTGCTCAGAAAGACCTTATTCTGTCTTCCAGCACAGCTGTCTTATCTTCAGCTCTTGGGAAGCCTCTGACCACATTTGCTAGGCTACCTTCCAATAGTTGCTATCACTGTACCCATTGGTTCTTGTTAGACACTTATCACAATCCTTAATGTCTTAATTTTTCATCTCATTGAGTTTCATGAAGGCAGGGATCATATCTGTTTGTTTACCTTTCCATCCCCACTGCCTGATCCCAGTCCTCAAACACAGTAGATGCACAGTAGGTCTTTGTTGTTGAATAAATGCATACACAAACAATGTCAACAGCAAGGAGCTGAAGATTCACTCTTGCTATAACAACTAAAGAAGGTGGGCTTATTTTCTAATGTAAGCATTAAAAGCTATAAATTTCCCTCTGAGTACTGCTTTAGCTACACCCCCACAAATTTGGATAGGTTGTATTACCATTATAATTTAGTTAGAAATATTTATAATTTTCCTTGTAGTTTTGTCTTTGACCCATTAATTTTTTATAGAAGTGTGATGTTTAATACCTAAGATGTCTAAGAGATATCTGCATACCCTGGGTGGCTTATTATTGATTTACAACATAATTCTGTGTGGTTACAAAATATGCTTTGTTTGATTTTGATCTTTCTGGACCTCTTTTCAAATAGAAGTAGGCTTTGGGATTCCTAGTCCTCTGACTACTGGTACCAACAAACCCAAACTCAAAACTAAAACACAGTGCTTGGACATCTTTTTCTTGGGAAACTAAATGCTTTTAAAAGATACTCACATTCTTTCCTTTAGCATTCATTCCAGATGGTTCTTGGAGACTGGAAGGGGCTGTGAACACAATGGGAAAAGGCATTTAGCTTGGTGGAAAATCCTATAAAATGTTGTCAAAAAACAGAGTCAACAGGGCACAGTACTGCACGCCTGTATTCCTAGCTAGTTGGGAATCTGAGGCAGGAGGATTGCTTGAGCCTGGGAGTTCAAGTGAAGCTTGGGAAAAATAGCAAGACTCATTTCCTACCATCCCCTCTACCCATAAAACAAAGGCAGAGTCAAAGGACCATGCCAAAGGTACCCCATGGGCATCCATCCCCCTGTCTTTGGAAATGGTTTAGGGGAACATAGCAAATTCCTCCAACCTTCTTATTATGTGAGACAAGAAATCTCTGAATTTAAAGCCACTTAGATTGGACTTTCTGTTATTTATATCCTTAAACATCATAACTAACATAACTCTCCTGTTTCAGAATTCCATGTCAGTCATTTAAAGTTGTTCTTCAGTATCCATGGGGGAATTTTCCAAGCTCACCCACAGATATCAAGATCTGAGGATACTCGAGTCCCTTAGATAAAATGGCATAGTACTTTGCATATAACATATGCACATTGTCTCATATACTTTTTTTTCAGTGCTGGGGATCAAACCATGCCTTGCACACACTAGGCAATTGCTTTACCACTGAGCTACACCCCCAGCTCATCTCTAGATTACTTATAAACCTTTTTTTTTGTACTGGGGATTGAACCCAGAGACATTCTACCTCTGAGCAACACCCTCCAGCCCTATTTTGTTTTGAAACAGGGTCTAGGCTAGGTTGCTGAAAGTCTTGCTGAGTTGTTGAGGCTAGTCTTGAACCTGTGATCCTCCTGTCTCAGCTTCCCAATTACTGGGATTATAGGTGTGCACCACCATGCCCCGTTTTCCAGATTACCTATAAAACCTAAAATAATGTAAATGCTATGTTAGTAGTTGGTGTACTGTATTGTTTAGGGAATAATGACAAGAGAAAAGTCTGCTCATGTTCAGTACAGACACCTTTTTTCCCTAATATTTTTGGTCTTTGCATCTTTTTTTTTTTTTTTGCGGTACTGGGGATTGAACCCAGGGGCATTCTACCTCCGAGCTACACCGCCAGTCCCATTTTTTATTCTTTATTTTGAAACAGAGTCTCACTAAGTTGCAGAGGACCTCACTAAGTAGCTGAGGCTGGCCACGAACCTGCAATCCTCCTGTCTCAGCCTCCCAAGTACTGGGATTACAAGCATGCGCCACCACGCCCGGCTTTGGTCTTTGCATCTTTAGAGCAACCAGTGGACTTTGAATCTCTATAGAACAAGACATGTATTCAGAGTGCTGTTCGAAGCAACCTCACCAGATCCCAGGCAATCACGGTGCCCTGAACTCCTGCTAGCAGGTTTTATACACCTTTGCAGAAACACCTTGCCTGTGACAGTGATGCTTCCGATGGCCAAGCTCAAATTTGAGAAGGCATTCTTCACCAGCACGGAGACCAGGAAGGTGCCTGCAAAGCAAGGGACAAAGGGCTCAGCATTATGGTCACGGTTCTTAACTGTTTGGTGCTGAGACAGCTCTACCACAATGTGTGTGTTCAATGCAGTCAGACAGCAGCATCTGAATCTTTCACCCTCGGAGCATTTAATGAGCCCCTGCTGTATGCCAGGCACTGGGCAAGGCTCTGGGGACACAGAGATGAAGAAACATGTCCCGTTCTCAGGCACTATATCAAATAGTAGATATGCAGTAGAGTAAGTGCCAAACCATGGTGTAGGGGTACTGTGGGCACGTGGTGGGGCTGCTTCAACCTCAGGAGAGGAAGAAATGGCTCACGGGATGGAGCTGGGGCTGGAGTTTCATTTCCCTCCCGCAGAGGGAAGGACATGATGGGATGATAACGAGGGTGAAGAGAGTGGAGAGGAAAGAGGTGTGGAAGGTTGATTTGGAGAGGGCCGCTGATACAGGCGTCTCCCATCCCTTCTCCCCTCATGGGGAAGGTGTGGGGTGGGGGATACCTTCCCTTCCCAGCCCAGAGAGGTCCTCAGGGAAGATGTGTGTGCTCTGAGTTGAGGACTCCCAGGAAGCCGTCTCTGATGGCCGAAGGGGCACAGGAAAAGGGTGAGAGGGAGGGAAGGGGGAACAGAAGGCTTCTTTTCTGCATCTGCTAAATACCCACAGTTGTCTGGCAGGAGGTCAAGAAGGGGTGAGAATTTTCTATGCACCAGATGTGGGTCTTGGGAAGAGAGGGGGTGCTGTAGAAGACAGGAGGCTCTGGCAGAGAACGTAGGGAGAGCCCAGGAGAGGGAGCCTCTGGGGGGCTATGGCCAGCTGAAGGGGAGACAGGGTCCATCCTGTCCCAGGAGCTATGGCCCGAGGGACCCAGCAGAGGGTCTCAGGCACCCACAGTAGCTCCTACAGCTTCAAACATCTGCAGACCCTGAGCCCAGGCCGGCCAGTACCGAGCCAGCACCAAGCCAGCACCAAGTGCCAATGTTCCTGGCCTGTCCCCTTCCATTTCCCCCCTCCACCTGCTCTGTCCACTGGAGGGTCCAAATCTGTTGGTCTTAGGGGGAGGAGAAGTCTGTTAATCATCTGGGAGCAAGACAAAGGTCTGGGATGGTAGGAAATTTTGTCAATGGCCGCCACCGATTAGCTATTGTAGAATCGGTGGGGGACAGAACACAGCTGCCGTGTGGATTACCACCCCGGCACTGTCCGTGTCTTCCAGTTTCAGTAACTCTGGATTCTTTCTGTTCCACACTGGGCCCTTGGTACCTGGCAAAGTGCCAGTGGTTTTCTTCTCAGATCTATCGACCCTGCTATGGTCTCTTTTGCCAGGTTCCTGGCTGAGGGTCTGGGGACCCCACACCTGCCTCTGTTACCCCCTTCCTGATGCACCTCTGAAGTTCAGGGAGCTACGGGCAGGGCCTGGATGGGCCGGACACTCTCACTACTTTCCTGCCTGCCAGTCTCATCATGGTGCCCACAGGGCGCTCAGTTCTGTGACCTCCTGCCGCGGAGGGTGCCAGCCATTCGATCCTCAGCCAGCATCATCCACCCAGCCCTCTCTCTCCCACCTCTCAGTTTTTACCTCTCTCCTCCCAGGGCACGGGCTATAGTTTCTTAGATCATATACTCCTCTAGAAATGTTGGAAGAAATCTGAACGCACCTGCTTTCTTCCAGTGGTCCTCAAAGCGGGTGGTTGTTTGGAAATGTTTTGGGCTATTCTGATTTGGGGCACTGGTACCACTGGCACCTAGTGGGTAGGAGCCAGGACCATTGCTAAATATCCTACAGTGTGCAGGACAGACCCTGGCTATGACAAAGAGTGATCCAGCCTCAACTGTTAGAAGTAGAAAAGCCGAAATCCCCTGCAAATGTAAGATCTATGAGGGGGGGTAATACACATCTCTTCCTGTCTTGGTGATCCAGGCAAGAGCACCACGTGAGCCATGTTTGTATCCAGGGCACACTGAAAATCTGGCTGGCAGGACCCTGAGCACCAAGTCAGGATGGGTAGAAGAGGGAGGTTTGGAAGGGTAGCCGTCAACCCCAAGTACCTTCAACAGGAACCACCACATGGTAAATCCCAGATGACTCCCCCAAATTCTCTTCCTCTTGGGAGAAGTTTGCATTGAGTCCCGCCACCTCAAAGGTCAGCTTCTCAGGGATGCCGTGAGCCACTGAGACATTGATCATTAGGTCCTGTCCGAGCTCCACAAGGTCAGAAGCCCAGGAGGCCTGCAGCCCCGACAGCGGCTCCACAAAGTGAACTGGGATGTTTCGAGAGGGCGCCGAGCTGGTGGTGTTGCTGATGGCTCGGATCTCCAGCTGGTGCATCCCAGGGCCCAGCAGCTCCTGGGTCTCTCTGTCCAGGGTCAGATTGTAGGGAAGCGAGCTCCTCTGGGTGGCTGACTCAGCCAGAGTTATGTTACCCGAAAGCACAGTATAAGTCACCCCTGTTCCTAGATGGGGTAAGAAAAATTTAAGGACGTTGTTAACAGCCATGCAGTCGATTGTACTGTGATAGTTCAGACTCAAGTTCTAATGTCAGAATCTGGAAACAGACAGGGATATGGATAGGGAAATAAATATGTAAGGATATGGATATTCCCCTCCCCAATTGGTCATTCTCTCTGAGCATTGGGTTAATGAGAGAGAGAGAGCGAGAGCGAGAGCGAGAGAGCGAGAGAGCGAGAGAGAGAGAGAGAGAGAGAGAGCCTGGTGATCATTAATGGTGATTCTCTCTGAGCATTGAGTTAATAAGTGTGTGTGTGTGTGCACATGCACACATGTTACTGGGGATTGAACCCAGGGGTGTTCTGCCTCTGAGCTACACCCTCAGCCCTATTTTATTTTTTTTGTTTTGAACCAGGATCTCACTAAGTTGCTGAGGGCCTTATTAAGTTGCTGAGGCTGGCTGCGAACCTGTGATCCTCCTGTCTCAGCCTCCCAAGCACTAGGATTACAGGCCTGCACCACCACACCTGGCTGCATCTTCTTCTCCTCCTCCTCCTCCTCCTCCTCCTCCTCCTCCTCCTCCTCCTTCTTCTTC
>PVJS01048829.1:0-14910 GCA_004027185.1 Glis glis
AAAAAAAAAAAAAAAAGTTGCAGAGGGCCTCACTAAGTAGCTGAGGCTGGCTGGGAACCCGGATCCTCCTTTCTCAGCCTCCCAAGTACTGGGATTACAAGGTATCCCAAGTACTGGGATTACAAGGCCTCCCAAGTACTGGGATTACAAGGCCCAGCATTGGGCCTTGCTTTTGCCTAAAGAGCAAACAAGCTCTGTTAAAAATGAAACTAAGATTATGAAGGTTTTTTTTTGAGGTACTGGGGATTGAACCACGGGGCATTCTACCTCTGACCTACACCCCCAAACCTATTTTTTTTTATTATTTATTTTGAAACAGGATCTCACTAAGTTGCGGAGGGCCTCACTAAGTAGCTGAGGCTAGCCGTGAATCTGGATCCTCTGGTCTCAGCCTCCCAAGTATTGGGATTACAAGCATGCGCCACCATGCCCGGCTGAAGTTTTTTTTATCTTCCTTTCCTTCCTTCCCAATTTGTCTCCTTTCTACCTAAAAAAATCCCATTTCTTCTATTCTATCTCAGTTTCATCAGGGGCAGTGTTATTTGGTACAAAGGTGCAGCATTGATTACCTAGCATCACACAAATGCCTCCTTTTTTTTTGATAACATATCTAAAGCTCGCCTGTGTGAGTTGCTGTTGGTTTTTAGACTGTCATAAGATATAACCTAACATGTATTAAACTTGATAACAATAGGGCTGCTAGTTTTGGTCACATTAAGAGGCTGGCTGCAGCAAACCTAATAGTTTTCCCCACATGACAAAAATAGCCAACTATTTTTTTTTTAGTAATGCAGTCAAATTACTTAATAAGTAATTTGTCTTAATAAGTCAAATACACTTAATAAGTACTAAAATTAGAATCACCATACACCCCATTAATAAGGTTAATTTCAAAGTACTTATTGTATAAAAACTAGCAGTCCGATTTCTAGCATGAGATGTGATGCTCCTCAATATTCAGCTGTGCATAGACAGGTCAGCGTCCAGGTGTGACTGGAGCCAAGCAAGTTGTCTTTTTAGGATTAACTTGTTTGGCTTTCCAGGTTTTTTGTGAGCAGTCTAGTGTGTATTCTCTGGGGCCTCCAGTTCTGGGGCTGTTGGCTTCAGGCAACTGTGGTGCATCCAGGCTGTAATATCCTCGACTTTTACTACTGGGAATGACTTTTTTGAGCAAGGTGTGGGTTACCTCTCGGGCCTTTTCTGTCCAGCAGAGATACGCTTCCACCCATCTAGTCTGAGTGCATACTATGACTAGGAGGTTTTGGTACCCATTACATTTTGGTGTTGAAGACTAAAGTGCCATAACTGAGCTGTCACAAAAACCAGAGAGACGAGAGAAGTTTTAAAAGCAAATTAGAAGCCTTTATTTACTGACTGGGATGAAGGCTCAGGTCTGAAATCAGACAACTGAGACACTCCGTGCCCAACCCAGGGAAGGAGGGGGTTTATAAGGGAAAAGACCATGCGCAGATGGTCGCAGGTGGTATGTGAATAGTCATGTACAAGTCTTCTGTAAAGCAGGCAAGTAAGATATGGGGATGTGGGTGTTCACTGTAGCAAATGTCTGTAGCTATTGATAAGCCTAGCAGGCCTGGGCCCAAGGTCAGCATGACCCGGTTAGCAGGAATGTTTGCGCTCTTTGTTACCCCTGTTTGGAGGCCGCAATGTTCTCATGAAATGGAGCAGCTTTAAACAAGATGGAGTCACTTATGCTTTTACCTTTTCAGGGGATTCCACATTGGCAGTTCGGAAAAGTCAATTTGCACATTTTCAAAGGGGGCTGCTCCCACAGCCTGTATTCCAGAAGGAGGTTCAGGTCTTTGCTTGGGGTTGTTTTTGCTGCAGGTCACACATCACTGCACTACTGTTTTGTCACTAGAGCTGCCAGGTGGGTTATGTAATAGCACTGGCTGAGAGGCTTCTCAAGGTTTTCTTGCCCATCGTGGGTGGATTTTGTGCCTCTTGCACAATAGTTGGCCCAAGCTTGTAAGGGATAGCTATGTGATTGCCAGGCAGTAGCATCCACTTCCCCGGGGTTTCAGTTGCCTTTTCCCTTTTAGTCATTCCTGCTCTTGGAACTTATAGGAGGGTGAGCAGTTGGCCTGTTCCTTTGGCACAGCCTTTAAGAGTCTCATGTCCTGGGAGGAAGCCATCAAGATACTGGAGGAGGGTGCAGCCCAAGGTGAGGGAAAGAAAAGACTTGAGGTCATGGGCCAGGGCTTTTCTTTTATTATTATTATTTTTTTTTTTTTTATGGTACCAGGGATTGAACCCAGGGGCATTCTACCTCTGAACTACACCCCCAGCCCTATTTTTTATTCTTTATTTTGAAACAGGGTCTCACTAGGTTGCAGAGGGCCTCACTAAGTAGCTGAGGCTGGCCATGAACCCGGATCCTCTAGTCTCAGCCTCCCAAGTGCTGGGATTACAAGCGTACGCCACCACACCCAGTTCAGGGCCAGGGCTCTTCTGAAAATGGTGGAGAATTTTTAAATTCTTGGGGCAATCAAGTCCAAGGGAACTGGTTTTTGGTTTGTTTCTGGGTCCTCCCATTCAAAGGCAAACAGTTCTTTGCTCACAGGAACCAGACAGGGAGTGAAGAAGACATCTTTTAGGTCCAGGCATATGAACCAGGTCGCAGTAGCCAGGAGCAAACTTAGGAGTGTGTATGGGTTAGGCACTATAGGATGTTGGGTGACCGTGGCTTGGTTGATGACTCTTAAGTCCTGCACCAAGTGGTAGTCCTGGGTTCCTGGCTTTTTGATTGGCAAAAGAGGAGTGTTTCGCTGGGACTGACATGGCATGATAATACCATGTTGTTGAAGTCTCTTTAAGTGGGGTTGGATTCCCTCCAGGGCCAGCCAGGGGATTGGGTACTGCTGTAGTCACACTGAGTTGGGTGTGAGTGCAAAGTTAAATAACTACTGGTGCCTGGAATTTGGTCATTCCAGGTGGATTGTCCTAGGCCCATACAGTGGGCTACTGGGCTGATGGAACCCCTTTTCGCTGCCCAGTCTCCATTCTTCTTCTTGGGGCATTAGCAGGAAGCAAATTAGCTTGAGAGGTTGGCACTGACAAGTTTATTTTACCCTCATCTGAAAGGGTGATGGTAGCTCTGAGTTTGCTGAGGAGGTCCCAATCCAGCAGAACTGGACAGTCTGGCATATATAGGAATTAGCGAATGATTTCTTTTCCCCCTAGGGTGTATTTGCGGGGGTGGAAAATGTCTACTGGGAGGCTTTTCATATTGCTCCAATTATGTCCATGTGCTGGTTAGTGAAGGGGGCTATCAGACTGGTAACCACTGAATGTTCTGCCCTGGAGTTGACAAGGAACTGAAGATTGTACCCTCCCCCCAACACTGTCATTTGGACTATGGGCCCCTTGGGAAGCTTAGGGGCCCGGTCCCCTTCAGTCATCAAATAAATTAGCCTGGTCAACTGCCAGAAGAGGAGCAGGGGAGAGTCCTGATGACTCCTCATGCGACCCTTGACCTTTCTTAGGGCATTTGTTCTTGCAGTGCCCAATTTCCTTGCAGAATGCACACTGGTCACAATGGAGAGGAGCCCTCTTTCCTTTGGGTGGCCCTGGGTGTAGGGGACGAGGGGCCCTTGACCAGTTGGTTTCTGGTTTGGCTTGTCACGGGGTGCTACGCTCCATGCCGCTGTGATGAGGTCAGCTTTTCATCACATTTTCTGATCTGCTTCCTGTTTTTCTTTGATATCGCAGTTGATGAAGACCTTGTCTGCTACCTCAAGGAGTTGGGAAGCATTCATTCCTGCAAATTCTTCCAGCTTCTGTAGTTTGTGGTGGATGTCACTAGCATTCTGGTGGATGAAGGCAGGGTTGGTTAGCCATACGTTGGTTTTTGGGTGTTTCAGGGTCAAATGGAATAAAAGTGCGATGAGCTTCACAAAGCTGCTTGTAAAAGGCACTTGGGCTCTCATCAGACATTTTTTTTTTTTTGCAGTACTGGGGATTGAACCAGGGACATTTTACTCCAAGGTACACCCCCAGCCCTATTTTTTATTCTTTATTTTGAAACAGGGTCTCACTAAGTTGCGGAGGGCCTCACTAAGTAGCTGAGGCTGGCTGTGAACCTGTGATCCTCCGGTCTCAGCCTCCCAAGTACTGGGATTACAAGCGTGTGCCACCACGCCCGGCTCTCTCATCAGGCTTTTGAAGGACCTCCCCAACCGTGGCCATGTTGCTGGTCTTGGAGCCCCCCTTTTGAAGCCCCTGGAGGAGGGCTTCTCAGTATGCCTTCAGTTTTGCCATGTCTCTAGGATCATTTGGGTCCCATTGGGGGTCTGTTGCCAGCAGACATTTTTGAGCATAGGCCTGTGGGTTTAGGGCTTTTGCTGGGGAATTTTCTTCCGCATGGCTGGATGGCTGGTCAGATGGGCAGTGATGGGAGGAGGTGCCGAAGTTGCCAGTGTGGCTGGCAGCTGCTATAGTGTCAGTGGTTGCTGTGGTGTCTGGGAGACATACGGCGGTGGCATGACTGGTTCTTCTGAGATACTTTCCAAATGGGCAGTCGTTGGGCTTTACCTCTGATTTCCTAACTGACTACCAGAGTCCTGCCTTTCGGTGACTAAGATCTGGGAGATCTGACCCCGCAGCCATGGCGAAGGGGAGGTTTGAACTAATTGGAGCCAAGTGTCAATGTAAGGAAACTGGTCTGGATGTCCTGGGCTGCCTATGACTCAATCCCAAATGCGTTGGAGTGTGGGATGAGGCAGTGTAATTATATCAGTAGCTCATAATCTTGGTGCAAGTTAGGATCACTTTTGGTGTGCTTTGTATTTTGTGTGTGTGTGTGTGTGTGTGTGTGTGTGTGTGTGTGGTACTGGGGATTGAACCCAGAGGCATTCTACCTCCAAGCTACACCCCCAGCCCAATTTTATTTCTTTTTTAGAAACAGGTTCTCACTAGGTTGCTGAGAGCCTTGCTAAGTTGCCGAGGTTGGCTTTGAACCTCCAATCCTCCTGTCTCAGTCTCCCAAGTCCTGGGATTACAAGCGTGTACCACCATGCGTGGCTTTATTTTTATTTTTATTTTATTTTATTTTTTTTATTTTTGCGGTACTGGGGATTGGACCCAGGGGCGATCTACCTCCGAGCTACACCCCCGGCCCAATTTTTTATACTTTATTTTGAAACCAGGTCTCACGAAGTTGTGGAGGCCTCACTAAGTAGCTGAGGCTGGCCGCAAACCCGGATCCTCCGGTCTCAGCCTCCCAAGTACTGGGATTACAAGCGTGCGCCACCATGCCCGGCCCTATTTTTATTTTTAAACAGTGTCTCACTAGGTTGATGAACGTCTAACCACTTGCTGAGGCTGTCCTCCAACCTGTGATCCTCCTGTCTCAGCCTCCCAAGTACTGGGATTACAAGTGTGTGTCAACATGCCTGGCTTATTTTTTATTTTTTGAAAGAGGGTCTCATTAAATTACAGGTCTCACTAAGTTGCTGAGGCTGGCTGTGAACCTGCGATCCTCCTGTGTCAGCCTCCCAAGTACTGGGATTATAAGCATGAGCCACCACGCCTGGCTAAAATCCTATATTTTGAAGCTGGGTACATTGCTGTGGTAGATCACTTGCCTAGTATGCATGAGACCCTGGGTTCAATCCCCAGAACAACAACAACAACAACAAATCCTAGAAACTTTTGATAGGTTTTGTGATTTCTGGTGTTTTTATTCCTCCATTTTCTGTTATAGTAGCTCAAGCTGACTAAGACAATACCATACATAATATTATATTTTTTGGTACTGGGGATTAAATCCAAGACCTTGTACACACTAAGCATGTGCTCTGTTACTGAGCTATAGCCCCAGCCATAATAGTGCTGTGTTTGTGTGTATGGGGGGGTACCGGGGATTAAACCCAGGGCCATTCTACCTCTGAGTTACATCCCCAGCCCTATTTTATTTTTTATTTTGAAACAGGGTCTTACTAATTGCTGAGGCTGGCTGCATACCTGCCATCCTCCTGTCTCAGCCTACCAAGTACTGGGATTACTGGCATGAGCCACTGCACCCAGCCCATTAGAGAATATGAAAATGTGAAGGACAAAACTTGAGATTTGCCCTTGGCAAATTTGCCTTGGCAAATAAAATGCCTGTCCCTGAAAAGATACTGGCAAGAGCTATAATTTTGGCATAGTTCACTCAGTTTTTTTTTTTTTTTTTGCCGTACCGGGGATTGAACCCAGGGGCGTTCTACCTCCAAGCTACACCCCCGGCCCTATTTTTTATACTTTATTTTGAAACCGGGTCTCACGAAGTTGCGGAGGGCCTCATTAAATAGCTGAGACTGGCCGCGAACCCGGATCCTCCAATCTCAGCCTCCCAAGTACTGGGATTACAAGTGTGCGCCACCATGCCTGGCTAGTTCACTCAGTTTTAATGAGCTTACTCTTTTTTTTTTTTTTTTTGCCTTACTCACTGAGCTGGTCTCGAACCTGCAATCCTCAGGTCTCAGCCTCCCAAATGTTGGGCTCTTATCTTTAATTATTATAAGAAAAGAATGAAGGTTCCTCATTTGAGAAACAACTAAAGTTATCATGTTATCCATCCTGTGTTTATTTTTAAAGATTTATTGAGCTGGGTGTAATCCCAGTACTTGGGAGGCTGAGACAGGAGGATTACCAGTTCAAGGACAGACTTAGCAACTAGTGAGACTCTCATCAACCTAGCAAGACCCTGTTTCCAAATAAGAAATAAAATCAGGCTGGGGGTGTAGCTTGGAGGTAGAATGTCCCTAGGTTCAATCCCCAGTACCATACACACACACACACACACACACTCAAGATTTATTGTCCCTTTTGTGAGGCTAGTCAAACATGGTGTTAGTTAGGCTTCCTCGCCTCCTCAGACGAAGGCCATCATTGTATGAAAAATGACTAAGCATGTCTTTGAAGGTGCCATTTCATCTTATGTAACTTTGTGCCCTGGCCATTCGCCACTTTTTTTCTGTTTTGCTATATAAACTTGGCAGAGACTGGTTGCTGCAAAGATGTGTGCGATATGAAGATATGCAGAAGCCCTTTGAGGAAGTCTCTGTGCAGAGCACTCAGGTACCCTGTTGGCTCCCACTGAGGTAGGATAGAAGAAATAAAATATTAGGCAGAAAGGAGACAAATTGGGAAGGAAAGGAAAATACAGTTTTAAAATCTGGAAAATTCATAATCCCTAACTCTACCCTATAAGGTGTGTTCTGTTTTAAGCGGAAGCCTCAATGAGCCCACACCCTTAATCACAATGGCCCCTCTCCCCACCTGAGATTCCTGAGATGCTTAGTAAACAAAGGGTCTATAAGGAGGGATAAGGTCAGACACCAGCCAGCGACCACCTATCCATGCTGAGAAGCTGAGGATTAAGAGGAAGTCCAGACCTCCACCCTGCCATGCGCCCCTAGCCACCCCCTCTCTCTAGGTCCACTATAAGAAAAGGATTGCAAAGATCCCAGGGCTGTTCTCACGCTCTTGAGGTGGCTCTTGTTCTTCCTTGAATGTGTATCCCCACTTTTCCTTAATAAAAATCTGTCTTTGTGCCGGGCGTGGTGGCGCACGGTTGTAATCCCATTACTTGGGAGGCAGAGACCGGAGGATCTAGGTTCACGGCCAGCCTCAACTACTTAGTGAGACCCTCCGAAACTTCGTGAGACCCGGTTTCAAAATAAAGGATAAAAAATAGGGCCGGGGGTGTAGCTCGGAGGGAGAATGCCCCTGGGTTCAATCCCCGGTACCACACACACACACACAAAAATCTGTCTTTGTCTCTGACTGGTACGTGCTGAAATTCTTTTCACCACGGACACCAAGGACCCCACAGAATTATCGTGTTTTTCCCTGACACCACTGTTATGCCCGGTCCAGTGTCGCAAGGAAGAAGAGGAGTCTGACTGGATTTGGAAGGTCAATTTATTCAGCCGTGGTTAAAACAGGCTAGCCAGGCTAGGGACGCAGTCCAACGCAAAGTTAGGAACTGTGACCCAGAACTAGTTTCACACAGAGTTTTTAAAGGCAAAAACCACACGCAATGGTTGGGGATGGGGGGAGCTCGTTGCCTAAGTTACAGCCAATGGGGTGCTGACAAAACCATTAGTCTGAAGTAAGCAGGAGTTGTGTTATTTTTTGATTGGCTGGAGCTAGGAAGGTACGTTATGTCTGGAACATGGCCCAACTTCGAGTTAGGAAGGTACATTATGTCTGGAACATGGCCCAATGCTTCCAGGATGTTGGGGTTAGGTAAGCAGGATGTTAGTTCATGCTTCAGGGTTGTGTTATGTGCTCTTTTCACTGATTGGTTGTTCTGGGCCTGAAGGTAATTCCCTCAGGTATTTACCTCCTCAGAGGTAGAACATGGAGTCACTCTTGTTAGCGCTCTCTAGGGCCCTACAACCACCAGGTCCTGGAGCCCTAGGCCTCCTATTTCAGTCATGTCTCATCCCCCCTCAATGCCTCACTTTTTTTTCTGATAGACCAGATCGAACCTGCAACTTCCCAGACTTTGTCAGTTAAACAACACGTTTTGCTTGTTTTGGTGCTGGGGATTGAGCCCAGGAGTGTTCTACTTCCAAGCTGTGAGAAATAATTAGATCTCCTCTATCAAAGGAATAGCTTGACTTGGGCTCCATGTTGTAAAACTGCCATTGTGTAACTTTACGTGTGCTTGTGTTTTTGTAAAGAAAGCATTTCCTGGAAATTGGGAGTGCCAAAACCTCCCCCAGCATCCCCTTTAGCCAATGGCATAAAGACTGTGAGGCTGTCTTCCCACCAAGAGGAGCATAGCACAGAAGCCCCTGCTAAAAATAAAATGCCCAGCAAGTTTCCTCCATGTTGCTCTTGCACACCCGAATTTATTAGTGGCAGGATCCCTTTTTGCAAAAAGTAAAATTGCCTTGCCGAACTGCTTTCAAATATGTGTCTTTTTTTTTAATGACACCATAAAATTTACTTCTAACAAAGCTACACTCCCAGCCCTTTTTATTTTTTAGTTTGAAACAGAGTCTCACTAAATTGGTGGCCTTGAATCTTCAATCCTCTTGTCCCATCCTCCACAATATTGGGATTATAGGCATTGACAACCACATTGGGCTTGGTTAACTTATTTAAAGTGAGACCCTGTTTCAATATAAAAAATAAAAAGGCTGGGGTGTAATTCAGAGGTAGAGTGCCCCTAGGTTCAATCCCCAGTACCAAAAATTAAAAATAAATAAACCAAGTGTTCTTTCTCAGTCACCTATAATCCTATCTTAATCAAGTGATCCTTTTGATTCTGCCTCCTAGGGGTTAAAATTTTAATTTAACTTATTATTGGTGCTGGGGATCAAACCTGATATAGGACAGAAGAGATAAGTAGGTAGAAAGGAGACATAAGGAAGAAAAAGGAAAATATAGCTTTAATATGAAAGCCTATGACAAAGCCTGTTAGACCTAAAAGTCCCTGAGGAATTTACAAGAGACCCTGAGCACTGTGGACCATCCTTAGGGTGGTGTCTGTTTATCAGACCACAGATCACACAAAAGAGGAATCTCCTTGGGCACTACTCCAGAGAGCAACCTCCTCCACATTGCTGGTTGTCCCTGAATAGTTTAGAAGGATTCCTGATGATAAGACAGTGCAGGTCAGAACCAGGGACACCCTAAATCACCTGTGACTATGGACTGAGGTCATCCTCCCATGCCTCCTGCCCATCCCTCATGAAAGTCCCCTATAAAGGAAGCATCCTGCACGCCCAAAGGGTCTCTCTCTCTCCTTCTTGAGATGGCCCGCATTCTCCCTTGAATGTATATTTCCTACTTTCCTAAATAAACCTCTGTCTATGTCTCTGACTGGTGCCTGCTGAAATTCTTTTCCATCAAGTTAGTCAAGGACCCCCCCAGTCCTGAGTTCCTGTGTTGAGGAATAAACCCATCACCCCCGACAGAGTCTTGCTCATGCTAATTACATACTCTACCACTGAACTATATCCCCAGCCCTAACTCTTTAATTTAGAAAAATAAAATGTTCATGATATACTTTACACCCAGAAATGTCTTTGAAATTCTTTGGAGGGTCCTTAGAAAATCACAAAAATCTGTTCTTTCACCTTATAGAAAGAAAGATGTCAGAAATAATAATTAGGTTTATTTCATGTGCTCCATATTTCTTAGCAACACTATTCTTCTTTTATTGGTGCATTATAGTCTTACATCATAATGTAAATCATGTTGACAGTGACATACATGCACACAGCACTTGGTGGCCCCCCCTACTCATCTCCCCCCTTCCCAATACAGAGTACTGAGATTGACATTGGTATTTTCACTTAGTTGATGGTAATAATTCTATTAATAAACCTCACTTTTCTCTCCCTGCACTTCCCTTAGACCACTTCCCTGGCTCCACTGAGGTTTCTCCTCCATTATCTGGAGTCCCTCTGGTATTCCAATTACTTCCTAGTTTGTGCATTTTAGAGAAAACATATGACCCTTCACTTTCTGTGATTGACTAATCTCAATTAACATAATATTCTCCAGGTCCTTCCATTTTCTTGCAAATGACATAATTTTGTTCTTCTTTATGGCTGAGTAGAATCCCATTGTGTGAATTTCCCATAATTTTGTAATCCATTCATCTGTTGATGGACACCTGGGTTGGTTCCATAATTTGGCCACTGTGAATTGTTAGCAACACTATTCTATAAGAGCTTTATTGGTAAATTTTATAAATAAGTCAGAAGAGTGATTTGGCCTTTCTTGGCTGAAATGTGGATCAGTAAATGTTATTAACATAAATATATCTCAAATTGTTTCTGAGAAGGTGTAAGAGATTGCTAAGTGCTTTTATTTCCCTTAGGGGAAACAATGACAAACGCTTATATGTACTGTGCTGTAACAAAATCTTACTCTCTTCCATTCTGATATTGGATAATGTAATTCACTACCACCATTCAGCTGTGCTCATCTACAGATAGTTTCTATTTGGCCTGGATGTTTACTTGAAGGCTGTGCTATAAATTAGGGGCTAAAGTTTGTGTCTTCAAGAAGGGACAATCAGCCCAGCACAGTGGTGCATGCCTGTAATCCCAGGACTTGAGAAGCTGAGACAGGAGGATGGCAGGTCCGAGGCAAGCCAGGGCAACTTAGCAAGACATCAAGACCCTGTTTCAAAATAAAAAATAAAAAGGCTGGGGGTGTAAAGGTAGAATGGCCCTGGGTTCAATCCCCATCAAAACACACACACACACACACACACACGTGCATGCACGCGCGCGCGCGCACACACACACACACACACACAGTCTAGTGCTTCTATTGATATATATATTTCTATTGATATATATATATTCTTCTATTGATATATATATCAATATATATGTCAATATATGTGTGTGGTACTGAGAATTGAACCCAGGGGTGTTCTGCCTCTGAGCTACACCCCCAGCCCTATTGTATTTTTATTTGGAAACAGGGACTTGCTAGTTTGATGAGAGTCTCACTACATGTTAAAACTGTCCTCGAACCTGTGATCCTCCTGTCTCAGCCTCCCAAGTACTGGGATTACAAGCATGTGCCACCACACCGGCTATTTTTTAAATTTTGAAACAGGGTCTCACTAAGTTGCTGAGGGCCTGGCTAAGTTGCTGGCCTTGAACCTATTGATCCTCCTATCTCTGCCTCCCCAGTACTGGGATTACAGGTGTGCACCCCCCCCCAGTGAACTATTGATACTTTGAACTACTGATAAATACTTAAAAAAACAGACTCTTGGGTGCAAGTTTCTTTTTTTTTTTTTTGCGGTACCAGGGATTGAACGCAGGGGTGTTCTACCTCCGCGCTACGCCCCCGGCCCTATTTTTTATACTTCATTTTGAAACCGGGTCTCACAAAGTTGTGGAGGGCCTCGCTAAGTAGAGAGGGAGAGAGAGAGAGAGAAAGACAGGGAGAGAGAGAGAGAGAGAGCTGAGGCTGGCCGCGAACCCGGATCCTCTGGTCTCCGCCTCCCAAAGTACTGGGATTACAAGCGTGCGCAACCATGCCCGGCCTTGAGTACAAGTTTCTGAATGAACATACACAACTTTCAAACCAGACAGTGGACTGAGTCAGCATTTGTAGGCCTCTATTTAGTTTGGAAGCAGACATCTCCCTTGAAAGCAGTCCATTGACCCAAGCAAGATCCAGCAGAATTACATAAGGGAAATTTACTCATCATTATTTTTTGGAATATTGTTGACAAGGTTGTAATGTTTTATTATTATGGTGTGTGAGGAAACCCCTTTTAGTTCTTCTTAAGCTATTTCTAGACTTCAATTTAATGGACTGCTTTTTGTAAACTTAAATTTTAAAATGGTATGTGATTTTAAGCCCTCAGAATTCAGAAACATGTTTTATGTTTTATGGCAATATTCAATAGAACTTTTTTATTGTGTGTGTGTGGTGCTGGGGATTAAACCCAGGGGCATCCTACCTCCGAGCTGCACCCCCAGCCCTATTTTATTTTTTTATTTGGAAACAGGGTCTTGCTAAATTTCTCACAACCTTGCTAAGTTGCTGAGGCTTGCTTTGAATGTGTGCCACCACACCTGGCTATGCATTTCTTTTCTTTTCTTTTCTTTTCTTTTCTTTTTGTGGTACCGGGGATTGAACCCAGGGGCATTCTACCTCTGTGCTACATCCCCGGCCCTATTTTTTTTATACTTTATTTTGAAACAGGGTCTCACGAAGTTGCAGAGGGCCTTACTAGGTAGAGAGAGAGAAAGAGAGAGACAGGAAGAGAGAGAGAGAGAGAGAGAGAGAGAGAGAGAGAGAGAGAAAGAGAGCTGAGGCTGGCTGTGAACCCAGATCCTCCCGTCTCCGCCTCCCAAAGTACTGGGATTACAAGCGTGCGCCACCACGCCCGGCTATGCATTCCTTTTAATTGGATATAATTGAATAAAATTATTGTGTTAACCAAGACTATACCTAGAGTGTCATAATGAGTTATAATAAGTACATTATTCAAAACAAGTTGACTTTATTATTTATTTATTTTGGCAGTACTGGGGATTGAACCCAGGGGCATTCTACCTCCGAGCTACACCCCTGGCCCTATTTTTTATTCTTTATTTTGAAACAGGGTCTAAGTTGCAGAGGGCCTTAAAGAAGCTGAGGCTGGCAGTGAACCCGAATCCTCCGGTCTCAGCCTCCCAAGTACTGGGATTACAAGCGTGTGCCACAACGCCCAGCTACAAGTTGACTTTATATGTAGAGTCAGTTCTATAAAGCTGTTCTAGTAAAACTGGAATGGTACCTGGTTTAACCAGATCTAGTCTTAAAGGTGGAAAGGAAGGGCACTGCTTGGCAGGTCAGGATCCCAAGCAAATGTTTGAAGACTGTGAAAGAGAAACTCACCCAAATTCTTAGATACTAAAGGAGAAAGCTAGTGAAGAGTTTCTTGGGTTTGGTTCTCTTGCCTTGGGATAGTAAGTTATAGAGGCTGTGTGTGTATGTGTGTGTGTGTGTGTGTGTGTGTGTGTGTGTGTGTGTGTGACTGGTACTAGGGATTGAACCCAGGGGCATTCTACCTCTGAGCTACACCCCCAGCCCTAGTTTTTTTTTTTTTTTACTTTGAAACAGGGTCTCACTTAAGTTGCTGAGGTCCTTGCTAAATTGCTGAATCTGGCATTGAACCTGCTATCTTCCTGTCTCAGCCTCCCAAGTACTGAGATTTAGGTGTTTGCCACCACCAGGTTTATAGGGGCTTTTAAAGTCTATTTTTTTTTTTTTTTACAGGCAAGCACCATCATACCTGTCTATAGGGGCTTCTATTTATTTAAATTTTTTGTGGTACTGGGGATTGAACCCAGATATGCTGTATCTCAAAGCTAGACTCTCAGCCCTATTTGTTTGTTTATTTATTTATTCATTTGTTATTTATTTAGCGGTATTGGGGATGGAACCCAGGGGCATTTTACCTCTGAGTTATACCCCCAGTCCTACTTTTTATTATTTTATTTTGAAATAGGGTCTCACTAAGTTGATGAGGCTGGTCATGAACCTTCGATCCTCCTGTCTCTGCCTCCCAAGTACTGTAATTATAAGCATGTGCCACCACCAGGCTTTATAGAGTTTTTTTTTTTTTTTTTGCAGTACCAGGGATTGAACCCAGAGGTGTTCTACCTCTGAGCTTCGCCCCCGGCCCTATTTTTTATACTTTATTTTGAAACCAGATCTCACGAAGTTACGAAGGTCCTCACTAAGTAGCTGAGGCTGGCTGCGAACCCGTATCCTCTGGTCTCTGCCTCCCAAGTACTGGGATTACAAGCATGCACCACCATGCCTGGCCTTATAGAGGCTTTTAAAAGTCTAATTTGAGCCAGATGTGGTGGCGCACACTTGTAATCCCAGTACTTGAGAGGCTGAGACAGGAGGATCACAGGTTAGAGGACAGCCTTAGCAAGTAGTGAGACTCTCATCAACCTAACAAGACCCTGTATCAAAATAAAAATAAAACCAATCTGGGGGTATAGCTCGGAGGTAGAATGGCCCTGGGTTCAATCTCCAGTACCCCCCAAAAAAAGTCTAATTTGGGGATTCTTCTGAAAACTTTCAGATAGAAGTTAATTCTATGGCCTTAGTCATTGTTCAGTATTGCATAGCTCTGTGTTTTAAAGCAATTTTTTTTTGTGTGTGTGTGGTACTGGGGATAGAACCCAGGGGCATTCTACCTTCGAGCTACACCCCCAGCCCTATTTTTTTATCCTTTATTTTGAAACAGGGTCTCACTAAGTTGCGGAAGGCCTTACTTAAGTACCTGAGGCTGGCTGCAAACCTGGATCCTCCAGTCTCAGTCTCCCAAGTACTGGGATTACAAGTGTGCACCACCATGCCCAGCATTTTTTTTTTTTTTGCGGTACCGGGGATTGAACCCAGGGGCATTTT
>PVJS01048830.1:0-14905 GCA_004027185.1 Glis glis
AGCCTCAGCTACTTAGTGAGGCCCTCCACAACTTAGTGAGACCCGGTTTCAAAATAAAGAATAAAATATAGGCCTGGGGGTGGAGCTCAGAGTTAGAATGTCCCTGGGTTCAATCCCCAGTACCACAATATATATATATGTGTGGTTAAATGAATGACTTATCATTTTATGGTAATATGTGATACATTATTGATATAAACGTTCGAAAGATTGTGTAAAATTTATTAAATTCTAATTGTCCTGGTATAATGTTGCCAGTCATAACCATTATCATAAAATGTTGCCTACAGTGAAGATAACTAAATTCTTCTTAATTAAAGTGACACAAATGACGATTCTGTCTTTTGCCATCCACAGTTTTGATTCTTCTGTAAACCATTTTTATGATAGTATTTTTTACAGAAAATAAAAAAGCCATCCTAAAAATTTCAATTTCTTAAACAAGTAAACAGCTGTCTCCATATCCAAAGGAAGCATCAAACCTTTAGAATCCTTCTATTCTTTTTTTTTTTTTTTTTTGCAGTACCGGGGACTGAACCCAGGGGCGTTCTACCTCCGCGCTACAACCCAGGTCCTATTTTTTTATACTTTATTTTGAAACCGGGTCTCACGAAGTTGCGGAGGGCCTCACTATGGAGAGAGAGAGAGAGAGAGAGAGAGAGAGAGAGAGAGAGAGAGAGTGAGCTGAGGCTGGCCGCGAACCCGGATCCTTGCCACCTCCCAAAGTACTGGGATTACAAGCGTGCTCCACCATGCCCGGCTCTTCTATTCTTATTTAATGGAAAAGGTCCTCAGGCCAAAACCTGAGATAGCCATGGTGGGCCACACCTGGCCATGACCCAGCCATTTCTTTCTGTGACCTCACAAGGAGACATTGTGACAGAGCTTCAATTATATAAGGCCCTGGCTGAGGCTATTTTATTGTCCAAAAGTTCAGGGAGATCTTTTGGGCTCACAAATAGCTGTTTTGGTGGCTTTGTACCTGATTTGTTTGTTTGGTTTTTTTGGTTTTGTTTTGTGTGTGTGTGTGTGTGTGTGTGTGTGTGTATTTGGTTTTACTTTTGTTTGTTTTGTTTTTTAGCTAGCATCATTAGCTTCTGTAGGGGTTTTTAAGATACAGTGCTAGGAGAGCGGAGAGGTGAAATCACGCCTCTTGGACAGCTCGCTCTCTCTCTCTCTCTCTCTCTCTCTCTCTGTGAGGATGCCATTAGAGGATTTTAAGGGACATCGACCAGGGCAGCTTTGCCTGGGTCAAACTGGCCTGCCATATTCTCAGTGGGATAGAGATTGCCATAAAAGTCCTGCCTAAGGTAAGGGATAAGCTCCCCCTCATTTATCTGTATATAATGATGACTGTGGGGAATATGAATGTGGTCCCACTGATTCAGATTATAGACACCACCGACTATGTCTACCTGGTGATGGAGCAGGTGAGTGGGGGGCAGCTTCCCTCTGGCCTGTGGGAAGAGGAGGCCTGGAGGCTGTTCAAGCAGATCCTGTGTGCAGTGCTCTATTGCCATGAGCAGGACATGATGTACAGATACCCGAACATACTGCTGGATGACAAAGGAAATGTCAGGTTCATGGCCAGGCAGAAGCGGAAGACATTCTCTGGCCTTCTCTAGTTCTGTGCCCTGGAGCTATGCCAGTAGAAAGGATATGGCCCCGTGGTAGATGCTTGGCATCTGGGTTCACTCCTATACATCATTCTCAAAGACTGCCTCTCCTTTAACACCACCATCGTTGAGCATCTGAAGGAGCAGGTTGTGCTAGCAAGGTACCAAGTGCCCTCTCACCTTTCTACGTATGTGCAAAGCATAATCTTTAAGTTATTGACTGTCTACCCCACTCAGAGGCCCATATCTGACTAAAAATGTGGCATCCATGGCTGAGCCAGGGTGAAGAGTATCCAACAGCACCTAGTGAGCTGCTCCTGAAACACCCAATCCCATGATAATGAAACTCATGCGTGATCTTGGTTATGAACCCCACTGTACCTGGCTGTGTTAAACAGAATATTTGATGAAGCTATGGCCACATACTGGAATGTCCAACCCCAGAGCAAGCTGGTGGGCAGGGTGTGTATTGCAGGACAGGCCCAAAAATCTGAGCATCAGGCCACCTCCGTCCCCAGCAGATCCTTGTGCCTTCACTCTCCCCTCAAAGAGCAGAGCCAGGGAGTCTGTGTGTTATCTCCTCTCCCTTTGTGATTTCAGCACACACACACAGTGGGGGCAGAAGGGCTGCAGAAGAGACAGCAAAGGAAGGATATGTGAAAGTTAGAATGAAACTGGAGTTGATTGTGTCAAACCTACCAAAAAAAGTCAACACAACCAGGTGATTATTAAAGTGTACTCACACATTATTGCCTGATAGTAACTATCAGAAAAGATTCTGCCATAAACACAAACTTGCACAATGGCCAACAAAACCAGGTAAAAGTACTTCCTGAAGGGCTTCTGCATAGGAAGGGCCTGCTTAATTAGGAATGATGCCACTCTTATTATTAATCATTATGGCCAATTGTTATTATTTAAAATATTTCATAAAATCCTCCTGTTTGTCTTTTAATAGTTCCTCATGCCTCGATTTAGGTGATATGTCCACACTTTATTACATCACCTGCATTCCCATTACAGTATGCCTATTGCAAGGTTATTTCTGAAAAATATTATTCTTTGAATAATCTCTCTGTTTTAAATTTAGATCAAAAGTTTAGATGCTTGTGACAGTTTCCAGTTCTCTGCATCCTCTCAGATCATGAATGGGTTAGACCCAGATATTCTCCTCATCCAACTTCCTCCTGGAGACCCCACCCTAAAGGAAAGATAGATGAAATATTGTACTTGCCCCACTGGATCCCACCCACTGTGTGTGGGACTCTCTCACAGTTTACTCTATGGAATTTGTGCTTCCTTCCTGGAAACCAACCAATTACTAGTCCCCTTAAGTAACCTTCTTGCGTATGCCTGGGACCTAATGAAGGTTGCAGTCCACTTGTCCTTCATTCTCTCTCTCTCTTTGCTTCCTGTCCCCAACTTTTGTGAATGTTTTTCCAGGATGGCTCCTTTTTGGCCCATTGGCCCTGCATCACATGCTGTCATCTCTCTCTCTCTCTCTCTCTCTCTCTCTCTGTGTGTGTGTGTGTGTGTGTGTGTGTGTGTGCACGTGGGTGGGTGGGTGGGTGGGGGAATTGAAACCAGGGTCATTCTACCTCCAAGCTACACTCCCAACCCTTTAGAAACAGGGTCTCACTAGGTTGCTGAGAGTCTCCCTAAATTGCTGAGGCTAATCCCAAACCTGTAATCCTCCTGTCTCAGCCTTCCAAGTACTGGGATTATAGGCATGTACCACCACTCCCAGCTGTCTCTGAAATGTCTAACATGCAATTTTAATTTCATGTGCTTTTCTGACTTGCCTTATCTTTCTTTCATTAGCAATACACCTCATCTTAACTATTTTATCAGTCTTTGCACTATCCTTGCAATGAGATAAAGAAATATCCCATGAACAGCACATTGCAAACATCCAGGAGTAAATCTGCTGATAACATCAGGGTAGAAGTAGAGTTTATAGCCACTGTCCACAAGGACACCTCAAGAGAAAAGTAGAAATATTGAAACAGCTCTTCTACAAATGGTGTTGGAAAAACTGAATATCTATATATACAAGAATGAAGTTAGATTACATCTCAATACTCTGCAGAAAAGTCAAGCCAAGATAGATCAAAATACTAGAAGAAAACACAGGGCTAAGTCTCCAACATATAGACATTGTCAGTGACTTTCTTAATAACAGCCTTAAAGCTTAGGAAATAAAATAGACAATCAATAAATAGGATTGAATCAAATTGAAATGTTTTCATGCAGCAAAGTAAACAATCACAAGTCTGAAGAGAGAGGCTACAGAATGGGAAAAAATCTTAGCCATGTACTCCTCTGATATAAAGAACTCAAAAAACTTAACACACAAAAAACAAACAAACAATAAAAAATAAGCCATTGAACTAAATAGATGCTTCTCAAAAAAGAAATACAAATGGCTAATAAACAGAAAAAAAGTTCAACATCATTAGCAGTCAGGGGATTATTAATCAAAACTGAGATTCCATCTCACTCCAGAGAGAAGAGAACTCATCAAGAATACAAACAATAATAAATGCTTGTGAGGATACGAGGGAAGGAACACTTATGCACCCTATTGGTGTGTTTTTACATTAGTGCAGCTTACATGGAGTATAGTTTGGAGGTTGCTCAAAAGACTAGGAAACAAACCACCATATGACTCAGCTATACCACTCTTCAGTATCTTTCAAAAAGATTAAAAATTAGAATACTGTTGTGATACATGCATTTCCATGTTTATAGTAACACAATTCACAATAGCCACATATGGAACCAGCCCAAATTACTATGAACAGATGAGGGTATAAAGAAAATGTGGTGCCGGGCGTGGTGGCGCACGCTTGTAATCCCAGTACTTTGGGAGGCGAAGACCGGAGGATCCGGGTTCGCGGCCAGCCTCAGCTCTCTCTCTCTCTCTCTCTCTCCCTGTCTCTCTCTCTCTCTCTAATTAGTGAGGCCCTCCGCAACTTTGTGAGACCCAGTTTCAAAATAAAGTATAAAAAAATAGGACCGGGGGTGTAGCGCGGAGGTAGAATGCCCCTGGGTTCAATCCCTGGTACTGAAAAAAAAAAAAAAGAAAATGTGGTATATGCACACAATGAAGTTTCACTCCATAAAGAACAAAATTATGTCATTTGCAGGAATATGAATGGAATAGAGGACATTATCCTACATGAAAGCAACATGTTTCATAGACTCAAGGGTTATATGTTTCTCTTATTTGAAGAAGGTAGAGAGAAAATAGGAAAGAAAAGTGACTTTTTTATAATAAGAACTGAGATCAGTAGACAAATGAAAGCGGATGGAGGATGGGGCAGTGGAGTAGAAAAAGGATGCTTAAGGAATGAAACGGACTAAATAATATTCTGTTCATATATGAGGGTATCAGTAGTAAACTTACCAGTATGTACATAATGGGAGAAGAGAGGAAGTGGGATGGGTTAGCACAGAACCACACCAAGAGGCGTTGTGAACATACATGATTGGAACACTTTGAATCTCACTATGATGCATAATCATATTGCATAAGTAAAATTCTAATACAAAGAAAGGAAATTCAGTTGGAAGAGGCAAGACACTGTGTAATTCCACTTCTGTGACACTTCAGAAATGTCAAAAGTATAGAGATAGTAAAGAAATTAGTGATTAGTAGAGGCTCAGAAGAGAATGACAATTAGGTGACTTAACAGGGATTCTTCAGGGAAGAGAAATTATTCTCTATGATACAGTACTGTTGGTCACATAATACTGTTTTAAAACTCCCACAAATTTTGTTTTGCATAGTGGCACATGCCTGTAATCCCAATTATGTGGGAAGCTGAGGCAGGAGGGTAATAATTTCAAGGTCATTCTGGGTAACTGAAGGATGACCTGTCTCTAAATTCATATTTAAAAAACAAAACTGGGAATATATGTCAGTGGTAGAATGCCTGCCTAGCATGTGTGAGGCCCTTGATTCACTTCCCAGTGCTGAAAAAAAGCAACCTAACAACAGAATTTTATAAAACAAAGAATTTATATGTATTAATACCAAACACTTTATTTAATAGGGTGGGGCATCCTAACAAGAAATGCCAACAGAATAATATAAGTACAAGTGTATGAAGGAACCTTACTGGAGGTAGTGGGAGAAAAGTGGCCTAAGTAACTTAGGAGATAAAGAGAGAGTCTAAGTCTAAAGGCCAAAGAATGTGTCTGCGAACAGTACACTTTAATTGGTAAAGTTGTTTCCCTGGACATACTGTGTGGACTGAAATGAAGCAGACAATGGTACTTAGCAAGTAATTGTGTGATATGTGGGACTCAGAAAATGAAAAGAATGGAAGAAGCTCCCATGCATTTAGATGCAGAATTTAAGGTAGACTGTCATTTTTGAAAGCATGAATTATGAGCTTTGAGAGGTGAGAAAGGTTTATTTTAAAATTATAAATGACCAAGATAACAACAACTGAATATCCTCTAATTTTATCTTAGAAATGAGATATGTTGTCCAGGCCATCTGTGTCTCTCACTCCAGGTGCCCAGACCACAGGCACTAATTTTCTCAATGAAGCTATGAAGCTGGTGTAGAGAATAGCACACCAAATGATTATGGACCATGAGATCAAGAGTCCTAACTCTGTGGATGCCTATGGAGTGCTGTGTGCAGTCCCATGGCTCTGATGGCTTTGTAGACATGGTCCCTGAACACAGCCCTCTTACTTCCCATTGGAGAGCTGCAGCTGTGCACAGGGAGCTGTCCGGTGAGGAGTCCTCCCTGCTGTGGGTTTGTTATTCATCCAGCACATATACAAAGTCTCATTCAGTTTGCATCCACCTCCCAGATGGTCACATGTTGGTTGGGGTTAATTTGCTAACTGAATGACTCCCTGATAGTTCTGGAGAAAGACCTTCTGAATTTTGTTCATTTAAAACATGCAGCCTGGTCACAGCACTTTGGAGGACCCAAGGGACACGATGCCAATAACGCTTCATTAGCTTTGCAAGCCCCGGGATTAAATGGTGTTCTGAAGAAGGGATGCTCCCAGGAATCCAAACCAATGTCGGAAACCGACAGAGACCAAATTAAATTTTGTTATTCCCTGCAGTATATTTTCTTCTACTAGATAGTTCCTATCGCTACCCAACACAGGTGCATCAAACATATGCACTCACCTTTCAATACACAATGATTTAAAGTTCATTTCTAGGTCTCTGTAAGCAGGAAGTGGCCTGAACAAACACTTATCCTTCATCTATCTATCTATCTATCTATCTATCATCTAATCATCTATCTACATACCAAACTATGTATCTATTTCTTTCTGGAATCAGTAGAAGGAAAGAATTTAATTTTCACAAGATTTTCCTAAAAATTGAAGATAGAATTTATCTTTTGAAAATCTGAAAATCCTCTAAGTAGGAAACATTATTCTGAGTGCAGAGATAATTATTTTTATTCCTCATTACTGATGTTTCTCAATATTGGCTTCTACTGAGTTGAAGTCACGTCTCCCAAAAAGTTTTTTGTGTGATCTTGAAGATATATTCCATTACAATGTGTGAAAGTAAGGGTCCCCTGAGTATGTAAGAGAATGACATTTATCTTTGAAGAAGTTATGGATACAAAAATCAGGAACTGGATAATGGGGAGGCTGATGTGGATGGGGAAAGAGGAGGAGAGGCCCTGGAGCTTGATGGTGACCTCCTAGAGTAGGTGCGGCTGTGTCTGGAGTGATGGATACAAGAGAATTACTTTAATGTTCTCTCCCTACATGTCCACTTACCACCTGAGCCCCAAATCTCTGGTTTATGTCTATTTTAGGGTGGTTTTCTATTTTGGTATAAAAGATTTAAACATATTTTTGAAAATAATTTTAGATTAATAATGAGTCTCAGTGATTTGTCCAGAAAAGTTCACACACCATTCAGCTTACTGTAATGTTAACCTGTTGCAATATGACAGTATATTTATGAAAACTGGGAAGTTGACATGAGTACACGACTGTTAACTGAACTACATACTTCCTTTGTATTTTATTTGGATTGCCTCTAATGTCATCACTTTCACTATTTCATCTAGGATGCTTCATTACAGTTAATGAGAACTCCATTTCTTACTTAAGGCTGCATAACAAATTATCACATAGTTTAGTGGTTCAAAACCACACCCACATCACTCACAGTTTCTCTGAATCACTAAGCCAGGTGTAGATGAAGGCACAGGCTGAAGTTTCCTGATGGGCCAAAGTTGACGGACCCCTCTCCAAGCTCACATGATTGTTGTTAGGAATCAAATGCTTCATGACTTGAGATGACTCCATTGCTTAAACAACACAATGTTTTAAACAATTAATAATAATTAATTGCATGCTCTTCAAAGAACAAGAATATCAAAAAGAGTAGAGAAGAGAAAACATATTCCAAAGCATCCTATGAGGCCAGATTGTCCTGATACCATGAATAGTGATGAACGGAATGGTATTGGCACAAGAACAGACACATCGATCAATGGAAAAGACAGAAGATACAGAAACAAACCCTTAAACCTATAACCAATTGATTTTTGACAAAGGGGCCAAAAACTTACAATGGAGAATACATAGCCTTTTCAACAAATGGTGCTGGGAAAACCAGTTAACCATGTGTAGAATAGACCTCAATCCCAGTCTTTCAACCTGCACATGAGTCAACTCAAGATGGATAAAAGATGTGGAAATTAGACAGGGGACTTTGCAACTACTAGATGAGAGGATAGGACCAACCTCCAAGATAAAGGCACTGCTAGAGACTTCCACAGTCAGACCCCAGTGCTCATGAAATAAAATAAAAAATCAACAAATGGGGTGGCATCAGATGGGAAAGCTTCTGTGCAGCAAAGGAAATTATTAAGAACCTAACAGGAGAGCCTACATAATGATAGAAAATCTTCAGCCACTCTTATGATAGTAGATTGATATCTAGAATATATAAAGACTTAGAAAACTCAATATTAAAAAAACAAAGAATCCAATTAAAAATGGGCAATAGAACTAAAAGGATACTTCTCCAAAGAAGAAATATGAATGGCCAATAAATATATGAAAAAATGTTCAACATCATTAGCAATCAGGGAAATGCAGATCAAAATGACACTGAGATTCCATCTAACTCCAGTTAGAATGGCAATCATCAAAAATACAAGCAAGAATAAATGCTGGTGAGGATGTGGGAAATAGGAAATCTTATACACTGTGGGTGGGACTGCAAATCAGTACAGCCAGTCTGGAGATCAGTATGGAGGTTCCTTAAAAGACTGGGAATGAAGCCACCAAATGGCCCAGCCATACCACTTTTGGGGATCCTCCCTTAGGAAGTGAAATCCGATTACTATAGGGACACCTGCAGCAAAATTCACAGTAGCCAAAGTGTGGAACCAATCTAGGTGTAAGCTTTTCATCAACAGAGGTTTATACCGTTATGGTATATGCATACAGTAGAGTTTTACTCTGCCATAAAAAACACAATCATGTCATTTGCAGGAAAATAGATGGAACTCAAGAATATTATATTCATTAATTTTAGCCAATCACTGTAAGTGAAGCGCCATATGTTTTCACTCATAATTAGAAGCTAGAGAGAAACTGGGAAACAAAGACGACTTCAGATAAATGAGCAGAGGTACAAGTGGAATGGGGAAGGGGGGCCTTGGAAGGAGGTGGGAAGGAGAAAGTGGACATATGATGATGGAAACTATTCAAGTAATCCTTTGTTCATATACAAAATCATCTATCAATGTAAATATTACCTATAGGGAGGGAGGAGGAAGGGACCTGGAGGAAAACAGTGAATGATGTGTGCTTGTATGTTTCTGTCACTCTGAACCTAACTATGATGTATAATTACAATGAACCCATAAAAAGAAGGATATTACCATAAAATAAGATCACAAATCACTATATTTTATCAAAATAAAAGAAAAAAAGGCTCAAGTAAATACTATCAAATCATCAACATATAAAAAGTATACATAATGATAAAATGTATTTAATCTCAGGAAATGAAGTTTCATTCAATATATAAAATGAATAATACAATTCAAATATTAATAGACCAATATTAATCTATTAATATTATGGTAGTATTACCCCCAAATTAGTCATATAAACAAAGTTTCTTCACCTGAAAAGAGAATCCACAAAAACCTCATATAACATATGGTATCATGAGATTCTCAGTAATTTCCCTAAGATTAAAATATGACAAGGATATCTACTCTGTCCATTTCTCTCAAACATTTACTTGGTTTTATAGTCATGGCAATTAACTTGGAAAAAAGCCACCTATCATACATCCAGAATGAGAAGAAAACTAGATCTCAATTTGCAAATGACAAGATCTTTCGTGTGGAAAGCCCTAAGGTACCATCAAAATAAGATTAGAATGTAACAAAATTATGTCATTTGCAGGAAAATGGATGGACCTGGAGAACATTATGCTAAGTAAGATTAACCAGTCACAAAAAGTCTAGGGTCATATGTTTTCTCTCATCTGGGGAAGCTAGGGAGTGATCAGAATACAAGAAGGACTTTAGATAATGGAGGAGAAACCCCAGTGAAGTGAGGAAGTCTAGGAATAGTAACCCGTGTTGTTTAACATTTGAAAAATTACGCTTTGTATACGAGAAATAAGTTCTACTATTCTATAGCACAGGAGGGAGACTGTAGTTTAGAAAAAGTACTGTTATATTTCTCAAAATAAGCAGAAGAGGGAGATTTGTAGGTTCCTAAACAAAGAATATGAAGTATCCTGATCCAATCATTAAACATTGTTTGCATGTATTTAATTATCTCTTTGTATATGATAAATATAATTAATATGTGTTAATGAAAAAGAAATACAAATTCAGGAAAAATTTCTATTAATAATATCATCAAAAAGAAACTCATGTTTTGGATATACTTAATAAAATATCTATAAGATATGCTCATTGAAAATTGTAAAATCTGTTGAAGAAATTAAGACCAAAAACATTTAAACAAAATTCTATGATCATTGATCATTAGGTTTAATATTGCTAAGATTGCCATAATTTTACAAATGTATCTGTAGATATAATGGAATTATGTCCTTTATTAGAAAATGAATGGAACTGGAGAGCATCATGTTAAGTTAAAGAAATCGGATTCAGAAACATGAGTCATATGTCTCCTTTCGTATGTGGAAGCTAGAGGGGGAGAAGAGAAAAAAGTAATCTCATGAAAATGGGTAGGAAACAGTCCAGTCAAGAAAGGGGACCAGGGGGATGAAGAAGAGTGGGCTAAGAGGAGGTACTAGAGATTAAAATATATCAAATTATGTTATGTGCATGTACAGATATGCAAATGACATCCACTGTTTTGTGTAATTATTCTGTACAAATAAAAATTGTAAAACAGAAAATATAATTCCTATGGAAATCCATGCTCCTTTAATTTTTTTCAGTCATGGGCAATTTATTTTAAAAGTCATGTGGAAGCAAGCTTTCTCTAGAAAAATCAAACCTTCTTAGAAAGCAGAACACAGTTGGAAAACGTGAGTCCTATTTCCTAATATCAAAACTTAGTATACACTAGTAGTAATCCAGAAATAAAGTTATTGGTATAACAGACATATATTTCAATTGATTCAAATTGAGTATCCAAAAATTATACTACACTTATAGTAAACTGATTTCTTCAGACTGTCAAGATAATTCAATATGGAAAATTATTTTTCAGCAGATGTTGCTGGGTCAATTCAATAACCACATTCATGTTTGACCCTCTCTCCCTCTATATACATAATTCACTCAAGAGAGATCATAAAATTTAAATGTAACAGCTGAAATGACAAGTCCCATAAAATATTGGGGGATGGTGGCACACACCTATAATTTCAGTATTTTGGAGACTGAGAAGAAAGATCACAAGTTCATGGTCAGCCTCAGCAACTTTGGGAGATCATCAGCAACTTAGCTAGATCTTATTTCAAAGTTAAAAAAAAGTGTAAAAGACAAATTGTAAAAAAATAATTAAAAAATAAATTGTAACTCTTCAGGGTAGATACCCAGGAGTGGTATCATATAGAAGGTTCATTCCCATTCATCTGAGGATCCTCCACACTGTTTTCCAAAGTGGTTGCAGAAATTTGCAATCCAACCAAAAGTGTATCAGAGTTCCTTCTTCTCCACATCCTTGCTAGCATTTATTATTGTATGTGTTTTTAGTTATTGCTATTCTAATTGGGGTTAGGTGAAATCTTCATCAAGATGTATGTGTACATGCACCAATAAAAAAGAAAACAGAAAAAAATTCATAAATGAAAATAATAAAAAATGCAGAAAATAAGTTGTAAATTTTTGTGAAAAAATCTCCTAATTATTTTATTTGGGTTGGCATATCTGGCACACACAAAGCTACCCGGAGCAAGACAATCTCAATAGGGAAACAGTGACTGGTGGCACCAAGGGTGCCCTGACACCGAGCCTTTTACAATCTCCATTTCCATGACTTACCTGTTCTACCTGGGCAAGTCTTACCTCAGGTGAAGCTTCCCTCTTTTGGGTGGAGGGTTCTTATTGACTTCATTTGGGTTGTTTGGAAGGATTCTATCATTAAGCACAAATGCAGGCTTTCTATGCACCATCTCTTGGGTGAGTACTTCTATTAAGTTTATTTGGGCTGGCAAAGAGACTAAAGATTATTTTTTTTACTTTTTTGCATCTTTGTGGCACCAATGTTTACACTTTAATTCAACCTGTTAAAATACACTGCCCCCAGCAACACTGGGCAGAATTTAATTCAAACAAGACAAAGTAAGCTGCCTCCACCTTTCCTAGGAATAGTTTTGGTGGGTGCTCTCAGCCACAGTGCTCACATGGCAGGGGTTTCTCATTCACTATTTAATATAATTCTGCTCCTGTTTATATCTTATGGTGTTTTCTAGGGAATTCTCTTATGGTTCTGGGCACCTTGCTTGATATTGTTGTTTGAGCTCAAATTTCTTGTTCTTTTACGATAATCTTGTTTTTTGTTTTGTTTTGTTTTGCAGTACTGGGGATGGAACCCAGGGTCATTCTACCTCCGAGCTACAGCCCCAGCCCTCTTTTTTGTTACCCTTTATTTTTAAACAGGGTCTCACTACGTTGGGGAGGGCCTTACTAAGTAGCTGAGGCTAGTTGCGAACCTGCGATTCTCCAGACTCAGCCTCCCAAGTACTGGGATTACAAGTGTGCCCATGCCTGTCATGATAATCTTATTGGAATTAAAGGGTTAACATGCGAAGTACTTTCCCCTCTCTATCTCTTTTTCTATTCACTGCATAATTTGAATCTGTGGAATTTCTTTTGCTTCTTTTAAGATTAAGATAATTTTTTAATCTTTATAGATTAGAATTTTTGTAGATTGCTTGGATATTTATTTTGGACTGTTCTAGTTAAAACATAAACATCTAAGCCAGGCATAGTGGCACACCTTTGTAAAGTCAGTACTTGGGAGGCAGTGATAGGAGGATCACAGGTTCAAAGTCAGCCTCAGCAACTTAGTGAGGCTCTCAGCAACTTTGTGAGACCCTGTTTACAAATAAACTGTAAAAAAAAAATCAGGCTGGAGGTGTAGCTCAGAGGTAGAAGGCCCCTGGGTTCCATCCTCAGTACCAAAAAAATATTAAATATCTACGAGCTAACTTAGAAACTTATGAGAATGAGAAGAGAAAAAAAAAGTCCATAGAGGCTTTTAAAAAACCATGCTGCTATGGGAAATGCTTTACAAGAAAAATTTGGTCCGCTGCCTTCATAAGAATGCAAAAAAAATTTCAAAATTTAACCATTAAACAGATAACCTTAATGTGTTCCAGGGTGTCCTAATATTTTGATTAAACTGTCTTTTTTTAGGAACTGTTTGGTTTATATTACTCTCTCTGATAAATTTGTTGGTAAAATAAAAATAACAATATCTTTAGAATTATTAGCATTTTACGAAATTTGATCTGTATACAAGGTAATATTTAATCTGTTACATGTTCAGAATAATAGAACTATAAATTTTACCTAAGAACCATTATGCAAGGAAAAGTACAATATAGTTTCCATTCCTCCTGTGTATCAAAGGCAGCAATTTGACAATTTGACATTAGTGTTTTTCTTTAACAAGAAAATAACTTAAAGTTTTGACCATGTTCATCGAATACTTCAGTTTTCCTCAGTAATCTAGGTAAGGTAATTAGTAGATATAAAAATTTAGTAGAAATCAATGGGATCTATATTTGTAACTTATAAGTAAAATATTCATGTAAATTAAAGTGTTTAAGTTACATTACATGAAATAACAGACAAAATATCTATGTCATTTCAGATGTATAATTTCATTTAAAAAGTATAATCTTGTCCAAATTGGGAGAGTTCTAAAGAAGTGTTTCAAAATGTATAATGCAGAATGGAATCAATATTTAGGGGACAGGTTTACAAAGAGTTATAAGCCTGGGGATGCTTTTGTGAAAGTGATTAAGAAGAGTAGTTTTTTTCCTTTGGATGAGAGAGGGTTTTGTATGCAAAATTGTTATTGTCCAAAAGTAGAATGACTGACTTACTTGAGAATGGAAATGAAGATACAGCAAATCTAAAATTGTAAGCAAGTTATAGAGAGTCCAAGCAGGTTACAGAAGGACTGAGAGAGATGAATCCAATGAAACAAAATTTATCTCCAATCAAGTACAGTATAATTTGCAAAATAGTATTTATTTTTTCTATAAATGAATGCATTAACATAAAACCATAATTTAATTCTTTACATTTAAAGCAACAATATTTTCTTAAAATATTGCTTTTATGTTAGTAAAATTTATAGGAAGTAGCTTAGGGAACAAAGATTTTGTGTCTTATCAATACAATTTACAATGTTTTCTGCTGTTTCACTAGGGTTTTTTTGTGGTTGTTTTTGTGGTGTTGGGTAGTGAACCAATTCCTCATTTATACTAGGCAAACCCTATACCACTGAGACATACCCACAACTCCCTTTATTATTAGGTTTTTGATTACTTAGGAAAACTGAGTCTTAATAGAATTATGTTTTTAAAAAAATAATATACTTGTTTTTAAAGTATTTTAAATGGTCACTTTATAACTCTGGCTACATGAATAGCTATTATTCTAAAGTAATATGTGAGCTGGGCGTGGTGGTGCACGCTTGTAATCCCAGTACTTTGGGAGGTGGAGACCAGAGGATCCGGGTTCGCTGCCAGCCTCAGATCTCTCTCTCTCTCTCTCCCTGTCTCTCTCTCTCTCTCTCTCTACCTAGTGAGGCCCT
>PVJS01048831.1:0-14905 GCA_004027185.1 Glis glis
AAAAAAAAAAAAAAAAAAAGCCATACAAGAAAGTTCATAGACCTGAGAGACATGTCCCTCTAGTCCTTGCTTTGTGTCTACTGGCACATGATTCATATATAGTTTCGCAGTTTTCCCTGATATAATTCCTAGGTCCAAAGGAGAGCAAAATTCACAAAAGAAACCAATATTTTACTCAGAATATGCACAATGGTAAGACTAAGAAGGGAAATTTAAACTCTTAGTAGATAGGTGGGAATAACAACTATAGAACGCTACAGTAAGCTGAAAAGAGTCGTCTGGAGTCAGTGACAGAGAAAACTGTTCCGCCCAAATCTTTGCCTTGAGACCATGCCTATATTATCATTTTTAGTAATTGATGCTTAAAAATTGTCCTGAGTCATTTTGGAAAAATGCATTGTGATCAATATGCCCTGTTTAAGATTATAGAAAATTGTGATATATTTAAGAGTGATTTTCACTTTAAATTGTTCAAATATTAGAAAGATTTAGCACTTATGGAGGGAAAGATTTATTATCTGAAAAATTTTGTATTCCAGATAGTTGTGGTTTTATTAATATCCCAATTAAGACATTTTACTTATTAAAATATCTACACTTATGATTCGACCTCAGTTTATTGGGCCTTAGAGCATTTATTTCTCTGGTTAATAATAGATTATGAAACAATACTTAAATGTGTATAGTACTCTTATTTATCTAGGCAAGATGAAAGCTATACTGCCTCAGAATAAGATAAGCCTACAATATTAGCATACAGGACAAGATCGCGATGATCAATGGATTTCAAATGAAGAGATTCAAATAAAATATACGCCCCTCACTTACTTGTAGAAAACCTACATATAAAGGAAAATCAAGAGACCATAAACAGCATGTGTATTTCTGGCAATTTTTAGATATCTTATTTTTCCTTAGCATCATAGCAATTGATACATTGGTTTTCAAATTATATTCAAATCATCTGAAAATGTCAGTTTATGATTGAAAAAATTAAAGGCTGAGAATATATCAGATAAAATTTTCAGCATTAAAACTAGATGAAGGCACTGTTTTGTCATATTGAACAAAGAAACTGTCTAATGAAGTTTACACGGAGTTCTGAACAATGGACTTGTGCTCACCTGCCCGTTGGTGATTCCTCAGCAACATATCTAGGTGTGAAGTTAGGTGCATGACAGCAGAGGAGGAAAGCTTATTTATAACAGCACTGGAGGGAGAGGTCTTTCAAAGTACAAAGATACCATCGTTCCTTTGAGGAGCAATTGCTTTGCACATATGCTCTACAAATACCAAGCACCAGGAACCTGGCTTTTAATTACAAAGTAAAATATCATTCCAAAATTGCATAATTGGTGGTTGCCTTTTGCGATGCAATGAACATAAGGGAACCTGACATTAAATGTTTGATGTGCTGCCATGACATTTTCTGAAATTTTATTCGATTCTGCTTTTAAGCTGCAAACTATGTTAAATTTGAATTCCTTGGGGGAAGGGTAAGAGAGTGATACAGAGTTAAATAACCCATTCTGATGTTGGAGTGCCTATGTTCATAAATTGCACAGTTCAGATTTTAGGGGGGGGGAAGCAAATACAGAAAGAGACATAATAGGGTCTTTATTCTGTTCATACAGTAGTTACATGTTTTCCTGGATATAGAAGCCATTTAGTCGGGGAGGGATGTCGCCAGCTTTCCCTTTGAGTAAAGGGAAAGATAATAGAGTGGGGGAAATACAGTGGCAGCCAGTGCCCACCCCATTGGAATGCTCAAGCCATTGAAATGGAGAGAAAAGTATCACAGATACATGGTGAATACATTATAGGGTTGTAGGAAGGAGCAGTGGTAGAACTCAAGTTGCTCTAGTTAACTCTACTCCCCCCCAAATGCTTCAGAGTAGATACTGGCTGTTCAGTGGGGTTAGACTTCAGGAAGTCATCTATTCTATCACCAGAAGAGAGAGGGCAAGCCAGGCATGGTGGCTCATGCCTGTAATCCCAGTACTTGGGAGGCTGAGACAGGAGGATCACAGGTTCGAGGACAGTCTCTGCAACTTAGCAAGACTCTAAGCCACCTAACGAGACCCTGTTTCAAAACAAAAAATAAAAAAGGCTGGGCATGTAGCTCAGAAGTAGAATGCCTCTGGGTTCAATTCCCAATACTACAGAGAGAGAGAGAGAGAGAGAGAGAGAGAGAGAGGAGAGAGAGAGAGGAGAAGAAGAAGAGGAGGAGGAGGAGGAGGAGGAGAAGGCAGAGGAGGAGGAGGGTGAAGGGAGAAGGGGGAGAGGAGAGAGAGGAGGTGGAGGAAGAGGAGAAGGGGGAGGAGAAAGGGCAATTAGGTGTTAAGTATTCTTCCTCATGGTAATGGAATGGAGGAAGACAAATTCTTAATTGTGGGTGTAAAAAGGCTTGGATTGTTAAGTCATTTATTCTATTATTAAACACTGAATCTTATAGAAAGAGGTATTCTTAGATGGATATACTATAGCTTGAATGCTTTGCTAGTTCTGAATGCTTAATGTTCATTTAAGATAATTATTGCCGGGCGTGATGGCGCACGCTTGTAATCCCAGTACTGTGGGAGGCGGAGACTGGAGGATCCGGGTTCGTGGCCAGCCTCAGCTTTCTCTCTCTCTCTCTCTCTCACTCTCTCTCTCTCTACTTAGTGAGGCCCTCCGCAACTTCGTGAGACCTGGTTTCAAAATAAAGTATAAAAAATAGGTCCGGGGGCATAGCGTGGAGGTAGAACGCCCCTGGGTTCAATCCCCGGTACCGCAAAAAAAAAAAAAAGATAATTATTGATGGGAGTGCTGAGAGGGGGTTCACAGCCCTTCCTGGGGTTGCTCCTCACATTCTACTAAATTTTAACCTCTTCATTCTGTTGCATTTTGGGGTCCATGCCTCTGCCCCAAATGGATAGTTTTGGGTTTCACTGCCATTATTCTAGTAACTCAAAATAACAGAAGTAAGGCTATCTATGTACACAAACAACCTGCTTTCCTGGCAGTTTTCTGGATTTTAAAAATATCCATATATGTCACTGTAAGCAAGGAAAATCTGAGACTCATGGGATGATGGAGAGAATTCCAGGCTGAAACCAAATTCCCCCTTTTCCTTTAATTACCATTCTGATTCTTTAGTTATTAATTTAAAATGCAAAATTATTTTTGATGCTGATATTAGTGATAATATTACTTGCATTCATGAAGTAATATATATGTAAGATATTTGTGCAGAAGTACTTCTGTGAACTTTTTGTTTTGTGTGTGGTACTGGGGATTAAAACCAGGGGCATTCGACCTCTGAGCTACATCCCCAGCCCTATTGCATATTTTATTTTGAAACAGGGTCTCACTAAGTTGCAGAGGGCCTTGTTAAGTTGCTGAGACTGGCTTTGAACATGCAATCCTCCTGTCTTAGCCTCCCAAGACTGGAATTACAAGTGTGTGCCACCACTCCTCACCTGGCTGTGAACTATTTTATAAGGGCTTGAAAGTCCTTCCCAAAGTCCTTCCACTCTGGGACTCAGATTCAAGAGCTCCCTTCTGTTCTAGAGTTTGTTTGTTTTTTTGTCTGTTGCTCTGGGTGCCATGAAGAATTTAATTTAATCTGTCTCCTAACAGACATTCTCATCTTACATACTCTCTCTATTTTTCAAATTTATTTATTTATTCATTTTTTGATACTGGGGATTAAACCCAGGGGCATTCTACCTCCAAGCTGTACCCTCAGCCCTTTTTGATTTTTATTTATTTATTTATTTATTTATTTTTTGCGGTACCGGGGATTGAACGCAGGGGCGTTCTACCTCCGCGCTACACCCCCGGCCCTATTTTTTATACTTTATTTTGAAACCAGGTCTCACGAAGTTGCGGAGGGCCTCACTAAGGAGACAGAGAGAGAGAGAGAGAGAAAGCGAGAGAGAGAGAGAGAGAGAGACAGGGAGAGAGAGAGAGAGAGGAGGCTGGCCGCGAACCCGGATCCTCCGGTCTCCGCCTCCCAAAGTACTGGGATTACAAGCGTGCGCCACCACGCCCGGCTTTGATTTTTATTTCTGAAACAGGGTCTTACTGAGTTGCTGAGTGTCTCGGCAAGTTAACACGCATTGGCTTTGGACCTGTGACCCTACCTGTCTCAGCCTCCCAAGTATACATACTCTCTTTAAATGTCATGCTTTAGACATAAAAGTGCACCCAAATAGGCCCATGATGATATGCATATAAGATGGGTTAATTTAATATGGTGCCTTCTAATTTATGTAATATGATTCTGCCTTGGGGGATTGAACCCAGGGGCATTCTACCTCCGAGCTACACCCCCAGTCCTATTTTTTATTCTTTATTTTGAAACAGGGTCTCACTAAGTTGCAGAGGGAGGGCCTCACTAAGTAACTGAGGCTGGCCGCGAACCCCGATCCTCCTGTCTCAGCCTCCCAAGTACTGGGATTACAAGTGTGCGCCACCACGCCTGACTCTGCCTTTTAAATTTATGGAGCTATTATCGGGTTGACCACTAGAATAAGTGATTTATTATGTGTATAAGCAGCTTGAAGGAATGTTGCAGATAGTTTAAAGTAATATAAAATTCCTTGGCCTGCATACATTAAGACTGATTGCTAATTCAGTGACACATCTATATAAGCTATAACAAAGACAATCAGTACACCTAATTAATGAGGGCTGAAGATTCTGAGGTTGAAAATGAGAGTTTTAGGAGATGTAATAATCCTCGTTATATTTCTTTCTGATTTCAAAATACGGAACAGGATCTGTTTTACCAACAGAAAAAATATAATCTTTTATAGACTGTAAATACAAATCTTTGCAATCAGGATTAAAAGCATTCTTTTCAATAATTGGCAGCTTTAATTTGTACTAGAAAGCTAAATTTAGCTCTTAGATAAATATAGCAAGCTGTTTTACTCAATGCACACTGATGTTGCTTTCTCAATAGTGACAACTTGTAGAGACTTGGTTCAGAACACTACAACTTGTAAGCTGGAGAATCTCATTTTGTAAAAGGGGGGTGGCAACTAAGAAGAAAAAACAATTTAGAAAAGACCAGAGTAGTTCGAGTGCAGCAAAAATAACAGACAATAGATTTTGGTGTGCTCAGCATTTTGTTATGGGAATTATGAGTCGATTTTATTTCCTGTTGTTTATAGTGGATTAAAAATATAAGCAGCCCTATAATTTTAGGCAATTTAAAATTCCTGGCAGAGAGAGGTAGTGCAAACTTATAGTCCCAGTGACTCAGGAGGCTGAGGCAGTAGGCTCTCAAGTTCGAGGCCAGCCTAGGCGACTTAGGGGAACCCTGTCTCAAAAAAAAAAAAAAAAAAGGACTGGGGATGTAGCTCAGTGGTAGAGCACCCCTGCGTTCGATCTCAAGTATTACAATTGAATGAATGAATGAATCAATAAGATTTCTTATTGGCACATAATCTAAAACACATTGAACTTTTCAATAAAGGAATGAATGGCACTAGATTGGAGAATAATTCAAATTGGTTTTATTGGTGTGATTTATGAATACATATGACTTTCTCTATACCAGTCATATTAGGATGAAATTTATCAGAAGAAAACTATCATGATTTTATGTGATATACATATATAAAATATATGTAATATAAAAACTCAGGTTGTCCCACTTGAAATGGTTTTAGGTCACAGTGTGGCCCGAATGTTTTTGACCTCCAAAACACCCAACAACTGAGCATGAGTCCATGAACTTGGTGAGTGAATTGTAGCTGCTTCGAAGATTATTCTGAGCATGGTTCACAGATTTTTAAAAAATTCTATCATCTTGTTTTTAAGTTTCATACTAATAGCCCATGCATGCACATTAACTCCAGCAGCTAAAGGTTTGGGAATAAGTCCTTATTTTTTTCTTTCAGGTCTACCTAGAATGTTTTTGCCTTTTCCCCTGCCAATGCAAACCCTCAGAAATGATCCAAAATATCACCATCCATGGGCCTGTCTCCAACCCCAGAATTAGAATCTTTACTGAACCCCAATATTCTTTTCCAAACCTTTCTTATACCATTTTCTATATTCTGCCTTATTGCTTGTGAAATTTGTTAGGTTGCTATTGTTATAAGCGACTTGTTCAGCTTTTAGTTATTATATCCTACTGTGTCTAGCAGGGTGATTTGCCCATACCAGTTACTTTAATATTTATTGACCGGGGTCAACATCTGTCTTCCTACCACCTCAAGATTCAATGTAGGATTTTCTTACTGTCAGGAGCTAAGCCATCTGTTTGTTGACCTCTTTTTGCCCCACAAGGATACAAATGCATTCTACAATAGAGATACTGAGCTCACCTCAGTGCTCTGCTAAGAACTTTAAAAAATTATACATAATAGCTAACACTTATTCAAATTTTGCTATGTATCAGGCACAGCAAGGTCACCGTGCTAAGACTTTTATAATCATGATCTCATTTATGTCTCAGAATAATTTGTGTTAATAATTATGGTGCGTAAACTATTGAGACCTAGATTCAGTAAGTAACTTGCTGCTCAGCTCCTTAGTGACAAAGCAAAGACTTGAACCCAGGCACCCATGGATTCTATTTAGCCCACTCAAGTGCCCTAAACTTGTCAAGAAGCAGGAAGAGTTAGTCTGGAGTTATTTTGTGTGTGTGTGTGTGTGTGTGTGTGTGTGTGTGTGTGTACAGTACTGGGGATACAGGCCTTACATGCGAGGCAAGTGCTCTACCACTGAGCTACATCTAGGCTCATTTTTCTATATTTTATTTTAGACAGGGTCTCACTAAGTTGCCTAGGCTGGCCTCTAACTTGCTACCCTCCTGCCTCAGTCTCCTGAGTAGCTAGGATTATAAGTGTGGGTCACTAATCCCAATTTAAAGTCTAGAGTTCTAGTGCATGGTTAAACAAGCAGGTAATTGTGATCCTGTGACGCTTTTTTTTCCTAATCAAATAGTATAAATCTAATAATGCAACTGTAATATCAGGTATATAGATGGCTTTTACAAGTATTGAGCCAGCCATCTAAAGATGACATGAAAACATGACACCTTAAGCCAAATTTTACTTTAAGAATTATAGGATCTTAAGAATTTATTTATATCAAGTGTGATACTTTACAAAGAATTTTCATATATATTATCTCAATGGATTTTTTTTATTGTTGTTGCTTTTTCTGCAGTACTGCGGGTCAAACCCAAGGGTGCTTTACCACTGAGCTACATCCCCAGAACTTTTATTTTTTTGAAACAGGGTCTCAATAAGTTAACCAGGCTGCCTCAAATTTAAAATCCTCCTGCCTCAATCTCCCCAGTTGCTGAGGTTATAGGCTTGTGCCACCACACCTAGCTCATTGGATTCTTGCAATTATTAAGTTCACTGACTACTGATTATCTAACTTTATTGTAAAGAATTTGAGTTTGAGAGAGTTTAGGCAACTTCAATCAAATCCCACAGCAAGTAAATATTTAAGAATGAACTTGTTTGTTTGTTGGCACTGGGGGTTGAACCCAGGGACATTTTACTTCTGAGCTACACCCCAGCCCTATGTTATATTTTTATTTTGAAACAGAAACTCACTAAATTGCTGAGGATTTTGCTAAATTGCTGAGACTGTCTTCCAACCTGTGATCCTCCCGTTTCAGCCTCTAAAATACCGGGTTTATAGGTGTGCGCCACCATGCCCAGATGAATGAGCTCTTACATGATATTTTTCTGACTCTAGAATATCTCAGCATGTATTATCTTATTGTGTATGTGTATTCATAAGCAAGACTGCACTAAACTACTAGAAATAGCATGTTCACAATTTATTAACAACAATAATAAGAATAGCTTTACCACTTTCAAAGAGGTTGATCATGTGAATTCAACTCAGGACCCACTGGGAATGACACATGCCAAACTACTTGAGAAGCCGGAAGATAAGCATACATCGGACCAGCCCAGGCAAACTAGAACTGCGATCTCCCGCTTTAAACACCACCAATCACCTACTAGAAGCATTTTGTATGGATTAACTCTCTTAATTCTCATGAGATAGGAATGGTACTGATCTTTCAAAAGAGCATCTTGTGTTGTGCCCAACATCACATAACATTTGTGGATTCTTTTCAATGCACTTTGCTGCACTAAGTCTCTTCGTTTGCCTAGTATAGGGGAAGAGAGAGTAAAGGTGGGATAGATGGAGCTGCAGAAATGGTTGTTAGAATGGAGTGGACAAAAGATGCATCTAGCCGTCTGCCTGCCTGCCTGCCTGCCTCCCTCCCTCCCTTCTTTCTTTTTCTTTTTTGAGTCTGGGTCTTGAGATGTTACCCATGCTAGAACCAAACTCCAGGGCTCAAGTGATTGCCTGCCTCAGCCTCCCAAGTAGCGGGGACTCCAGGCGTGCCACTTTATCCGGTCTAGCTATTTTCTAATGCCATACTAGAAGCCTGTGGGAAGCAGTGGCAATTCTGCTTCAGGGAAGTATAGACAACATATCTTACAATCCTGCTCCTCCCCCTTCTCCATTACATACCCACACACTGCAGGTTTGGAAGTTCTTGGTGCTCTTGGAAAACTGGGTGAAGATCTATGTACAGTGACCTATGCGCAGCCATTAGCAGATGGCTTTTGTACGTCTCCAGGTGAATCCAGTGAACTGATCAGGATTCGTAGGTAGCATGAATTGACCGCAACCTGGGATAGATTGCGGGTTCACTGTGTGGAAAGATCTAGGCTTGTCTTGCCTCTGCTTAAGGCTCAAGTTTGTTTGTGTTCTCTAAGTGGGTGACATCCATGTGAAATCCCAGGCCATTCTTTCAAGGGCATTTCTTTTCTTGGCTTTATCCCCCTCTTAGTTTGTTGAGAGAAAGTTGTTGGCATTCCACTTGGGCCGCATATAAAAGCAAAGACTGGAGATTTGCAAGTGAAAAGAAATAGTTCAACAAACAATGCCTGGTGCTTTCTATCTGCTCACTTTACAAACAGACCGGTGCTTTCTCCATTGTACAAAAGACCTGCCTTATCAAGGAAAGTAGACCAAGCTCCAGTCACTCCACTCCAACCGCCTCCCAGCACTTCTCCTTATCTCAGGCCGATTTTCCCGGTCTACTCTTCCCTTAAAACAACAAAGAAAACTCTACACAGCCATTTTCATTTGATTATTTTAAAAGTGGGTAAATATTTATACCTCAAATAATTAAATGGAGATAATGGTTTTTGTTCAGTGCATAAATATATTCCCAGCTGTCTTTGAAGCCACCTCTACTGTGCAAGTATTATCCCAGGAACTTTTGAACATTTTATTTAATTCTCAGCTGGGTGTGGTGGTGCATGCCTGTAATCCCAGTACTGAAAAGGCTGAGACAGGAGGATCCCAGGGTCAAGACCAGCCTCAGCAATATAACAAGACTCTCAGCAACCTAGTAAGACCATGTTTCAAAACAAAAAGAAAAAGTGCTGGGGGTATAGCTGGGTGGTAGAATGTCCCTGGGGGGAAATCCTCAGGACCAATAAATAAATAGATAGATAAATAAACAAATAAATAAATAAATAAATATTTTATTTTATTTTATTCTCACAATATTCTAGGCAGTAATACTTTCCCCATTTTATACACAAGAAAATAAAGGGTCAGAAAGATTATAAAACTTGCTCGAGGTCAATAGTAGTCACTTTGAGAAATAAGTATGTTGTCTTGGCTTCTACCAAAATTAAAGTTAAATCTTAAATGCTTAAATGCTGGGCATGGTGGCACATGTCTCAAAATAAAAAAATAAAATAGGTCTGGGGTGTAGCACAGAGGTAGAATGCCTCTGGGTTCAACTTCAGTATTAACTAGAGCTGCCTTTTTAATCTCTACTGCTAAATCTGATTCATGAGAACTTGTTTGTGAAGAACCTCGGCTTTTCTTAAATGTATTAGTGATTTTACAAAACTAGCAAAGATGAGTATAATTTTATAAAATTACATTTTTAAGTGAAAACTTACTTCTTATGGAGATTCTAGAAAACAACTGTTTGGATATCTCAGGAAATCTAATTCAAACTTATCTATTAAAAACATTTTTGAAATAATTGCTATTTTAAAGTTGCATATTCAATGAAGACAGATCAGTATTTGTCATTTTTAAGTTCTTCAAACTATCAGTTACATGGAGAGTAACCGACAGCTCTGCCTGCTGTGAGTTTTGTTCTGATAACTGAAGAATCCAGATTCGGAAATTCAGAATGATCTCCAGCTGCTCAGGGCAAAGGTGAAGAAGGGAAGAGATAGATAATAAAATCTAGCATCCAGTTTCTGCAAGATTTTTCGTCAATAAATCTTGACTCTTATGGCTCAGTTCTGACCTGGGAAAAACATCCAGTGGACACACCAGTGCCGTGGATTGTGAGAAGTATCTTTGGGTCACACACAGTTCAGAAGGAAATCGGTGGAAACCCGATGGCTTCACTTTAGCGAGGATTTCAGAGACATTTAATGAAAATGAATCTGTTCTGTCTTGATAAATAGTGAAGAGGAAAAGCTATCCATCCTGCTATTATTACAAGTTGAGGCTCTGGAAAGAGCACCTTGCCAATGAGGGCACAAATGTTTGTTTGGGGTATAACACAGTTGCACTTAACTATAGAATTAGACATAAAATGACATTTTTAGTTGAATAACTTATGTTGTCAGTGTACTGAAATTCAACACAGAGGGCTACGGAAAGGTAGTCCAAATGTAGGAACCAGGTCAAGAGAAGTTCACATTCTTCATGGTTGACTATAGTAAAAACCAACACAGATCTGGCAGGATGGCACATGCCTGGAATCCCAGCTACTCAGGAGACTGAGGCAGGAGGATCGCAGGTTCAAGGCCAGAGTGAGCAATTTAGCAAGACCCTGTCTCAAAATAAAATAAAAATTGCTGGGGATATAACTCAGTGGTAGAGTGCTTGCCTAGCATGCATGAGGCCCTGGGTTTGAGCCCCAGAACTGGGGGGGGAAAAAAAAGAACTGGAGCTGTAGCTCAGTAATAGTGCATTTGCTTAGCATGCGCAAGGCCCTGGATTCAATCTGCAGCAAATCTCTCTCGCTGTCTCTCAACACAGAATGAATAATGCTTATGTGAAGAGAAGCCCACTTTACTGATAAGTAATGGGTGTTCCCAAGTTTTCATTTGGAGAGTGGGTGTGTTCACAAAGAATTCACCACTGGAATGTGATGATGTAGAGGGACTGAAGTTAACTCAATTGTATTATAATTTGGCTGTCTGAGGTAAGGATGAGTTAAGGGCCAGAGATGCTTGGAGTCCAGGCTTCCCTCCCAGTTTCTTTCTCCAGTGAGGAAAAACTGCTGGATCTAAACGAAGTGCTGATTCCCTCGGGCTGAATTCATCTTGGCGATAGTTCTATATGACCAGTTCAGTGGAATTTTCCTTGGGAAACATTCCAATTCATTTTGTCTTAGTTTGTTCCTCACAGATACTTGCTCTAAACCCCAACAGGAAGGAAATCTCAGGATACACTGCAAGCTCTATTCTTTTAAAGCAGTTCTAGTGCTTTAAAAAATTAATCATATGAATTATTGTGAATAAATTTCTTAAGAGTTTGGTAAAGATGAACCAATCCAGGTAGAAATTAGAAACTTCAAACTATTGCCAGCGCTTCAAAAACCTGATAGCCTCGTGTGTTTATCACCAGTAGGATTACTCCAGCCATTCTTCTAGCCAGAGATTCTTCACTGTGTCCCACCACTGCGCAGATAGGGACATTGGTGGTTATCGTCCAGTGGCTCTGCAATTATCTCTTATCTCTTGATTAATAGATGCTTAAATGCAGTTTGTTATGCAAAACATTTTAAGATATAGAGTCTAAAGGTGGTATCAATGAAAAGAACAGGAATTTTAGAAACAAGATGAGAATCATTATTGTCCTAATATATACTCTGGTTTAATTAATAAAATCAAGTTTCTTGACCTATAAAACTGAGGATTGTTGTGCATTCTTTTGGTTTGCTTTGTTTGTGAAGAGCTCCCCATTTACTGTAAATCTCTTCAAATATAACAAAGATTAAATAATTTTGAATTTTGGGGAGGGTGAAATAAAACTTAGCATCATAGCATAATAAATGTATTTGTTAGCAGACCAGGAATTTAAGTGTTTTTTTTTTAAAGCCATTAAGTCTGATGTGGTGGCACATGCCTGTAATCCTAGTACTTGGGAAGCTGAGATAGGAGGATCATGGGTTCCAGGCCAGCCTTAGTAACTTAGCAAGACCCTGTTTTGAAAATAAAAAAAGGGCTGGAGGTATAGCTCAGAGGTATAATACCCTGGGTTCAATTCTCAGTGCCCCCACCCTCCATAAAAATCAATCCATCCCTGGAGAATTATGAGGAAGGGAGGAAAAAAGGAAAAAGAAGAAGAAGAGAAAAAAGAGTTTAGAATCTGAGGAATGGATCCAGAGTGGTCTAACATTTACTCTTAACTCTCCAAGGCAGGGTTTTTCAAACTCCACACTTTTGATACTTGGGGCTGGATAACTATTTGTCTTGGGGGGGGGGCTGTCCTGTGCTCTGCAGGGTGTTTAGCAGCATTCCTGGACTCTACCTACTAGATGCCAGTAGTCCCCAGTGGGGACCATCTAGTGTCTTCAATATTGCCAAATATCAGGGGTGGGGGCAAAATTGCCCTGGCTGAAAACCCAGTTTTTGAATGCTCCAGGAGGACTTGATGGGGCAGAACTTCCTAAAAAAAAAAAAAAAAAAAGTTTTCCTTGTTTTTTTTTTTTTTCAGTGCTGGGAATTGAACCCGGAGCACTCATGCATGCTAGGTAAACACTCTACAACTGAGCTGCATGCCCAACCCTTTTTATTTTATTTTGAGACAGAGTCTTACTAAATTGCCCAGGCTGTAGCTCAAGCTCTTTTAAATTTTTATTTTGAGATAGGATCTTGCTAAATTTCCCAGGCTGGCCTTGAACTTGTGGTCTTTCTGCTTCAGCCTCCTAAGTAACTGGATTATAGTTGTGCATCACTGTGCCTGGTTCAAAGCTGTATCTTATTAATAAATGACACATTTTCAATAAACTCAATTATCTATATAGAAATGGTAAGAGAAACTGGCTGCTCAAATTAATGTTTTGGTGGGTTCTTATTTGGTATAGAAACCATGTCATCAAAGTACAGATTTTCTATTGAAATCGTATTTTTTGGTAGCTTCAGATTTGGTAGCAGAAAATAGTGTTTTTTTGGAACTGGGTAAAGAATAACATTCAACAGTTTTCCTCTGTATAGCTGATATTTCTTGATTTTCCCACTTCCTCCTCTGTTCTGCCACTGCCATTGTTGTATTTCTTGCTTGAATTGCTTTAATAGCCTCCTAAATGCCTCCAATCTTGTTTCCTTCAAGATCTTCTTCCATATAATCACCAGAGTAATCCCTTAAAACACAAAGCTCAGTACAACATTCTGCTGCTTTAACATCTCTCAATGGCTTCCTTTTGCTCCAAAGCTATCAGGACTTGTATAGCGTGATGGATTCTTGTTTTCTCTCCAAATCCTCCTCTAATCACTCTCTTCACTGAACTTCCTATGTCAGCAACCACAGGTGCTCGTACCTCCACAAAGAAGCCACATTGCTTGGGAAGCAACAATACAAAGAATGGTTGTCTATGCCAGACTTTCTGGATTTGAATCCTTTTTTATTGCCTGATAAGGCATGTGCTTTTGGAACTGGATTACTATTCCTGTGAAACAAACCACTCAAAACTTAGTGGTATAAAACAAGAACCTTTTTTTTTTCAGTACTGGGAATTGAATTTAGGATTTTGCATATGCTAGGCAAGTACTCTACCACTGAGCTACATTCCCAGCCCATTTTATTTTATTTTGAGACGGAGTCTTGCTAAGTTACTCAGGCTGGTCTTGAAGTTGTCATTCTTCTGTCTCAGCCTCCTGAGTAGCTGGAATTACAGGTGTGCACCCTCGGGCCTGACTGAGAGATCCATTTCATTTTTGGGGTACTGGGGATTGAACCCTGAGCTATACCCCCAGCTATACTCCCAAGCTATACCCCCAGCACTTTTTATATTTTTGGTTTTGAAACAGGGTCTCACTAGGTTGCTGAGAGTCTTGCTATATTGCTGAGGCTGATATTGAACCTGTGATCCTTCCGTCTCAGCCTCGTAAGTACTAGAATTACAGGCATGTACCACAATGCCCGGCTTGGGAGATCCATTTCTCAGATGGCTTCTCACATGTCTGGTGCCTGTGCTGGCATGGCTGAAAGATGGGCTCAACAGGGATGATCAACCAGTATGCTTCCATGTGGCCACTCTGGCATGGTGATCTCCAGTTAACTGGACATTTTATTGGCAGCTCAGGGATCCAACACATGTGTTCCAGCAAACCAGATGGAAGCTGTTGGGCCTTTTATGACTTGGCCTCAGAAGTCACCCAGTGTGGCATTCTACTGGATTCTATTGGTTAAGGCAAGATTTTAGGGAAAGGGCCATCAATCTTTTCAATGGTTTCCTCCTCCTCCTCTTCCTCCTCCTCTTCCTCCTTCTTTGATGGAACCCAGGTTTTTGTAGATACTAGGTAAGTGCTTTATCACTGAGCTACATCTCCAGCCTCCTTTTATTCTTTTAATACTGGCAGATTATGGAAATGACTATTTTCACACTCATTTTTCTCATCTTTAAAATGGAGGTACTAGAGCAGTTGGGTGTGGTAACACACACCTGTAATCCCAGTACTTGGGAGGCTGAGACAGGAGGATTGCAGGTTCAAAGCCAGCCTCAGCAACTTAGCAAGGCCCTCAGCAACTTACTGAGACCCTGTTTCAAAATAAAAAATAAAATAAAATAGGGCTGGGGGTGTAGCTCAGAGATAGAATGCCCCTGGGTTCAATCCCCAGTAACACACACACACACACACACACACACACACAC